>JALPQI010022003.1:0-16488 GCA_025490895.1 Thaumatotibia leucotreta
AACTCTGGTTCAATTGAGTCAATTAGCATTTCTATATCACGTATAAAAGAATTAAGAGTTTGTTCGTACTTATTCTTCTCTAAGTCCGACTTAGGAAGCAAAGCTTTCAAAAATTTGTAGCTCGTCATCACATAGGCTGGCTTAACACTAAGAGGTATCTTCTGTACTTTTCCCAGATACTCGTATATAGTTTTGTCTTCTTCAAAAGTAAGAGCGCCAATAAAAATTGATAGCAAACTCCAAATGTTTTCAATTTTAGCTGGATTTTTTTCTTTGCACAGTAGTTCGTAAGTGAGTTTAAATACAACCGCTCGAATCGATAAGTTCTTAATGGTTTTCCAATGTTCACTGAAAATTCGTTGTAGATCTTCACTTTCCATTTTGTTAAATGCACACCGAATACCATGTTTCTGCAATGAGACTGGAGAATCTAATAACTTCGGTATTAATTCACTACAACGCGCTTTACACAGGTTGTAGAGAATCGCGTTGAGTGAAGGAAGAGCGAATTGCAAATAATCGCCTTTAGCGTATTGAAGAATTTGTTCAGGAGTCGGTTGGGGACGAGCGAAATGCATGTTTTTAGCAATGTGTTTCCTTAAACTTATCAAAACTTCGTCATCCTGTTCCCAGTTTATTTTTGCCTCTTCCGGTTTGTAATCGTTTACCATAGAGGAGAGGTCCCGCTTCGGTAGTAGGAAACTCAAACCTTGTATCAATGCTTTGTGCCCAAGAGGTTGGGTAAGCCTATCTCGATATGATTGTGTCCATTCAGATGCAATTGAATCGGCCCAGTATACCCTTACTTTCATCAGAAGTTGCTTCAAAGAAACAGCGTCGTTACAACGCATAATTGCTACCACATTGTCATGTCGGGAGAGTAGATTTGGGTCATGCTTCAATGCATTGACACATACTCGATCAGCCTCACACAGAACAATTGATTCTTCAAACATGCATTTCCTCCAGCTCTTGTTGAAATCATAAATCCATGATAGTTTGACCTTTATGGCATTGTCTTGCTTAACCTTAATTAGGTCGTTAATTTTGTTCAAAACATAAGGATAGTCTGCTAGATCCTTTTGCCAATCATTAAGTAACATAAGAGACGATTTAATCAGATCAGCATTACCATGAAAAGCAGAATGGTCATAAAAATTCTGCTGTTCAGTTTTTTTTAATAAGTAGTTATACAAGTAGTCAAATAATAGCATTTGTTCTTGTGTAGACATTTTTTTCTGATATTCTTTAAAAGTGTAAAAATCAAATTTTTGCCTTATTTTTTCGGGCACATTATTTTTATTTATTACCTCGTGTACTATTATAGCTCTTATCATAATTTGATCGTCATTATCATCTGACTCTTCAGTATTTAGATTGATAGCGTTAAAAATGTTCATCAACAGACTCCAACATTTAGAGTCGTAATTAAGTATGTTCGTTGGTCGGTGAAATAAGTTATGAATGAATTCAATTTTGTTATCTTGGGAATCTTTTAGATGGTTATCATTGTAATATTGCAATAGGGTTTCCAAATGTCGGAGGTCGTGGTCGACAGCTCGCGTTAGCCGCTGGAACATGTCGTTTCTTTCATAATCGTTTGTAGTGGTTTTAATTTTTTCTTTAAACTCTTTTAGCACTACATCAAATGGCAAACATTTGTACCAGCTGAACAATTCACTAGTGTTGTGGTGGCTATTACTGATGAATTTGTATAATCGCGCCATCCCATTATCACCATCATTAGGTTCATCCACATCCATGTCATCACTGGAGTCATCTTCATTATTTTTTTCAAAACTTTTTTTTATAAATATGTCTGTAATGAAATTTATGCGTTCTTCCAGCGGCATTCTCCTAAGGAAATGTTGCACTTTATTGAAATTTATCCAATTACTATATCTATTTTTTTCGATTTGGGCATGAGTTAACAAAAAATCTTTAATTTTATTTTCATGTAGGGACATAACAAATGTCGGAATATGGATACTGTTGGAATATTCAATAAATCTTTGTTGTATTCGTTCAGGGCATGCCTTCATTATTAGTTTAGTATACTTTTTATTAAATGTGGGAAATTGTTGACTATTTTCTATCAAAGTAAGATAAAAATCTAAATGTGCGTTCAACAGAAACATGGTCGCCTGAAAGCCGTTGCGAACGTTCCCTTTCTGATTGGCCTTCACATATACTTCTAACACACGATGTGATTTTTCGCAAAGGCGTTTAAGTAGATGTGGACCGACAATATTCGAGTATTTTTCGACTTTTGTTTCCGTGAATGAGGTAGAGCAATGAGGTAGCCACTTGAGAGCTTGTTTCACGTCGAGGGGTTCGTAGTAATTGAAGAAGTCTTCGACGCGTTTTTCGTCTCTTAAATTGAGCCGTATATTTAGTATCAACTTATTAGCCGCTTTTGCCATCATATTTGGGACGAGATGCGAATGTAAGTAATCTGGATTTATAATATGAGCGTAAGTGTTATCGGTAATAAGCCAGGGGCTCCGCGAGAGGGCACGCGATACGTACAACATATCACTGCCCTTGAGAATTCCCAGAATGTAATCAACATTCCTATTTACGCTGGCGGTATCAACTTTCATTAAGTTGTTTACATCATCTTCGTTAAAATCAATATCTCGTAGGGTGTCCTTTGACTGGTTTGTAGTAAATTCTTTGATTATTTTATTGTAGTTGCGATGTTTATGTCCTAATGTAGGACCTTCCAACGTCACCGGAGCCATTATGATATCTGAAAAAGAAATGAGGCTGTATAATAGAATAGTGTACTAAATTATAATTAAACCAGTATGTATGTATGTCCCTAATTATGTATCGTGTTTATGTCCCTACGACCTCTACCGAAAAGTTAACTTGCGCAGGGAAGGGTGCGGCTGAATTATATCTACGAGTTACAGGAAAATAGCTTTTAGGTGTAGGTAGGTATGTAAAAAACTAGAGTTAGTCATCTCATCTTTTATTTCTAACTTAATAGCTGTTTTAACTTACCGATATTCGTATAGCCTCGTGCCTACATTATGCCAAAATTTGCCAAATCAAATTGGAAATTTGTCTAATTGACATAGTCTAAAAATTGATTGAGGCTACGAGGTATCAACCGATAAAATCATAATACCACTGTTTTTATTATAGGAGTTAAAATTAGTTAGAACAGACACTCAACAGCTGTACTGGATCTAGATAAGAGTAGGTATACATAGCTACAAACTGCAGCCAGAAAAACAAGTGAGTCATTTTGCAATTCTAATTATAGACGTCGACCGGTCGTAACTCGAAATTTATGCAATTTTAAACACAAGTTTTATAAAGATACATTTGAAGCACCCTATTATTTTACACTTTGTTTTGTTAGGCGTATGTTTGGTTTCTAATGTAGGCGCATTAGAAAACAAACACAAGATATCTCTCTATGCAATAATGTAAGCTTGATTATTTTTATTTCAAAGCTTTCGTTTTCAATTGTTTTTTTTTTAACATGCACCGTACCTTTTAATTATCCTGCCACATAAATCCTCTGAATTAATGGATTCAACTGTTTGTTTGATTCAACGGGTCGCTGCTGTGTTGAGCTGAGCAATCCACCGGGTATTCTGACGTTCCTCTAGGTGCGGTGCCGGTGCGTCATCAATGAATGTGAATGGTTTGTATCTGTGGTGCAAATTGCGGCTACATTCAGAGTGGTCAGACGAATGGCGAAGTAACTTAAGGCCCTGTCTACACGACTATTATTGGGAATTGGGAACCTTCCAGTCACTTCTTTTATTTACATTAAATATGAAGAGATTAACGGATAAGATAAGGCATTTAATTGTCCACCAAATAAATAATACACATGACAGTTCATACTTCATATTCTGTATAACTATAAACTACTATAGGCATATCATTTTTTAGAAGGAGGCGGTATGATTCTCTCTGTCTATGCCTTAAATAAGTCCTAACTAAAACTAGACACCTTCATTGTTTTTGAAGCCAAATATTGACCTTGGCGTGATAATGATACCTAAATACGAAGCTAGAAGTATATTTGATACAATTATGCGCCTGATGCGCAGCTAACGGCAATAGCTGCGGGATGCACCAAACACTTACCCCCTTATTCATAAACGTTTGTTAACTTAACAAGCCGCTAAATAATTGTTTGTCCCTTTTGCTCTTATGGAAACATTGTTAAGACCGAAAGGGACAAACAATTATTAGCGGCTTGTTAAGTTAACAAACGTTTATGAATAAGGGGTTTAGGCTCGATTTCACCGAACTTTTATTCGTTACGTTACTGCGGGATGCACCAAACACTTACCCCCTTATTCATAAACGTTTGTTAACTTAACAAGCCGCTAATAATTGTTTGTCTCTTTTGCTCTTATGAAAACATTGTTAAGACCGAAAGGGCCAAACAATTATTAGCGGCTTGTTCAGTTAACAAACGTTTATGAATAAGGGGTTTAGGCTCGATTTCACCGAACTTTTATTCGTTACGTTACTTTTAGTCGTACCATGAGCTGCCGTTACGTCATTAACGCACACTTACTTTCTATCCATCCAGCTCGTATGTAACCTACTTATTATAGGATTCAAAGAAAACGAGGAACTTGATTTTTTCTAACTAATGCGAAAAAACGAACTTTCTACACGATTCGCGCGCGATAATTTCTCTTTTTGACGCACTTGTTATGAATAAAATAATAGTCCCTTACACGTGCAAAAACTTTTTTTAATTCTGGTGATTGTCGTTCTCGTTTCACTCGGGCTCCAACTTTCACCCTCGCCGAAAAAAAGTTTTCCCGCACTAGTTAGGAATAGTTATTTATTATACAAGGGGGCAAAGTTGTTGTTTAACTGTCGTGCCAATATTGAGACCTGAGCTAGCGAAAGATTCCAAAATTGAGCCACGAGCGTAGCGAGTGGTTCAAAAACTGGAATCTTGAGCATTGCGAAGGTCTCAAGGCACGAGAGTTGAACAAACTTTGCCGCCAAGTGTAATACAACTTACATCCCCTCACTATCGCGAGGAAATATGATTACAAATCTCATCCAAATGTAAATTAACTTAAAGAAACTATTGAAAACTCAATGTCGAAACGTATCGTAGAATAGAGTTACTTATGGAATTTAAATATTGCCAATGGCTTACAAAGTCACATGAGATACGACCAATTTAACATGTGAGCTCCGATTGCGCATGTTTACTACGGTCATACAGATCCACTTATACTAGGCAGTAGGGGGCTATAGGAATTAGAGAAATGTCAAATTACTTTATTCACAAGTGTGTAAAAAGCGTTTTTACCCGCTCGTATTAAAGGATAAACGAGCGCTTTACGAGCTAGTGAGGGGAAAATGTACTATTCTATACTAGGCAGATAGAGTTGGTCATTTTGATTCATTTAGATACACACTATATATCCTACCTATAGGTACCTATTCTTGTTTAATTTGTATGGATATTATCCTACGTGATGTAAGTACATACAGGCCAACTACCGCGAACTTAGAAATTCGTAAATTTCGAGCATTTCGAAAATCGCGGTAAGGTGGGAGTACTAGTGCGTAACACCTTAACAGATAATATTTATTTGAATCACAATATTTTGCTCATATATAAATCTACATAAAGTATTGTCATGTGTTTTGGGACAGGAGTTTGTAAGTTTTGTTAAATACTTAATTAGTGTTTATTTTATAGGGTACAATATCGAAACTTCTCAAAATTACAAATTTTATTAGTCAACTTCATTGTACGAGTAAGTGTCAGGTGCTTTTGTTGGCAGTCCGAATAGCTGTACAAGTGTACATGTTTGAATGTAAATGTTTGGCACCTCAGTACATATTTGAATGTGACATATTGGCACTTTGAAATATTAACACCAAATTACCACTCAGTCCTAATAAATGTCAGCCTATCTTAAAATTTTGCAAATAATTTAGATATAATTACGAAGTTGCGATATGATGCATTAAAGGCACATACATTTATCATCGTTTAAATGCCCTAATAGTTGATTTTATATTATCGATGGCAAGTCAAGCTATGATGACGAGTATTGGTAGAGCGTCGAGTAGGTACTAGTACTTCCACCTTATAGCGGCTGGACTACTTTGTGATACTATTTCTTGCGCAATGGGTTTTTCGTTGTTATAAAATATTGCCCTGACATTGTACCTAAGTACCAACTCGTACCTATTCTAGATATCGTGACCACAAGATTATATTGATTTGGTAATATTGCCTTGTAAATAAATAATGCACTATTGATTGTAGATCAACATTGAAACCAATAAACATAAAAATAAATCACAATCGAATCTGATAAATGATCTTATCTTTCTTCAGGCAGCAATATAATTTTTATTTGCTATATTCAAACAACAATTTTGTAGTTTAGCTGCTAGAAATTTATAGGTGTTTTTCCGCGCAATGTGCCAAATATATGTAAAGATCAGCTTTAGGCATTATAAAGTCTCGTCTCGACCCTTTCTAGTGTGAGCCATCCTTAAATTGATTCGATCCGAAATAGACAACTTGCAACTTAGGGCCTGTTTTTTCTTAGTGATAATTTTATCTAAGGTCTGTGTGGGTAAGTTCGGCATATTTTATTTGTAAGGATAGTCCGTCATATGCGTCTTATTATATTGTTGAGTTAGGGGTTGCAATCAGTTGGTAGACGGACTTTCCTGATAGACGGTCTTATTCACATTGACCTTAACGGATTTACGAGTATTCATTAGGAGATTGTCAAACAGAAGGCCTACAACAAACTACGATCGACGTGCTGCCTCCCTGGGGGGTTACCATGACGTACTAATGCGATTCAGTTTAGGTCCAGGGAAAGGGACAGAGATATACGACTCGTATAGCCTTGTCCCTTTCTCTCGACCTAAACTGATTCGCATTAGTACATCATGGTATCCCCTGTTGGCATATGTATGACCATAGAGTATATTGAATAGTAGTGTATGTATGACTTCGTACGAATTTACAAGTGCGAGAGACAGGCAACACGTCGATCCGGGTTTTATGGCCGTTATTGGGCCAACACGCTGGGCCAGCGCGTTGGGTAAAATTAGGAATAAGTACTAAAATGTTCTTCATATTTTAACGACAAACGGGACTTAATCGCGTAAACTTACGTTAAAATATGAGTGATAATATGTGATCGGTTTATCGGATTCTCCCAGAAAGTGGACCAAGATTCTTTATGTGCCTTTGAATCAGGGGCTTACATCATCATCATCATCATCATCATCATCAGCCTATGATAGTCCACTGCTGGACGTAGGCCTCTCCTATTAACTATGCGTAGGTATAGACGCACTAGGAGGTAAATGCCCATAATCGCCACGCTGGGCAAGCAGATTGGCGATCGCAGTAATGTGTCCACTATGATGACGCTGCTGCCCATCATCAGTCTTTAATCAAATATGGTCAGTGACACTTCAATCCCTTAGTCGACTCTTACGACACTCACAGGAGGAGTTGGGGTGGTGACAAATGTATTCTTTCTGCCGTCACCACACGGCTTCACGGGCCACACTGGCTTACAAATCCCGGTTTTTTCATAGGCTTACGCGGAGATATAGCTCCAACACGTAGAGCCCCTTTGGAGAAATTTGCTGTGTTGTACACCTGCTGCAACCCATTTACGGGCACATCAATTCATAACCGTAAACCGGTCCCAGCAGGCGTATAGAGACTATTGAGAAGGAATGGAATATAGTAATGGGCTATGGTGATGGAGGATGGATGGATCAGAGATGGAACTATATAGAAAAGATGTCCGGCCACCTGCCATAACAATGATTTCTCTTTGCTATCGAGGAAGGCGGTGACTCGCCGTCGATTAGTGGTCTCTCGTAATTGCCGTCACAAGAGACAGCCAGGGGCAACACCGGCGTAGGCGGCTCAGGAGTGTAGTAAAGAGGTGTTTACACCGCTTTCTGCGCAGTGGCTTGACAGCCGGTGCACCAACTCGCGATTTACGCAAATTTACACCTCCCCCCTGGATCATACAGCTCTGACGACTCCTCTCTGGACGGCCAATTAAGGCAAGCCAGACCTGAGAGTCCTACGGGTCCCCTTAGTGTTTCCACTCCTAACCGACGATGACACGCCGGAGGCTTGGATCCTGACCGACTCTCGGGAGCACTCGAGTCCGTGGGGTCGTTACTCCCCAACAGCTCGCCACAAGCAGCCCTGCGGACGTGATACTATTATTATTATTGATGGTATGGGCTAAAAACTTGCCGTATCGACCAATTTTGATCTATTGTGCCAGACCTGTTTTTTATAAATCATTACTGATACCCTTTGAATCTAGAAAGTTCCAGATTCTTTGTGCTGTAATGCTTTGAACCTCATATGGTTGAAGTATTTGCCTGCCTAGGTGAATACTTATTTTGTGTATTAGTAGTCCGCAGGAGCAGAGGATGTGCATTGTGCATTGCAGTTTCCTCTGAATCCTGGCAGGACCTGCATGCCGCGTCTTGTTTCTTCCCTTACCCATTACCGACACGCTTGTTCATATGGTTACTCCACATGCATACTATTACTATTAACAGTATTAACTAAGGCAAATATTTCAAGTTTTATTGCTACCACACTGGCTGACCATTTATAAAGTAAGTGAATCTATAATACCGAGTATTTAATGTAATATTAACGTATTGCTTCCATAATTCATTTATATTAGCATAATAACGGATAGATTTAATATCTGTCTGGCGTGATGTAGATAGAGGACAGGGTAAGTTAAGAAACAAACCCTATGAAGCGAAGCTGAGGCCCTATCGCGAACTCCGAAGTTCGCCGGGGATTTATCTCTGTCACTCTAATGATGCCTTCTTTGGTGCGACAGAGACAGATCCCCAAATTTAGTGAACTTCGGAAATTTCGGTAGACCAACTGATTTATCATTTTCGACGCTTTGCTTTTTTAAAGATAACCGGTACCTAGGCTTTAATTTTAAGCTAGTCTTAGGCTCCACATCCGTACTACCTAGAAAAAACCGGGACTCATCCCAGACGTAGTCCTGTCTGTCATAACTTGCTTTGCTACAGCTTGCTTTGCTTGTAGCAGGCATCATAGACGACATGTTGGCGTCGCGTTATGTGCAATTGATAGGTAACTATTATATTATACGCAAGTGTAACGTAGACGCAGTAGCCATTCTGTCTGTCTACAGCTACACGATGTGTGTCATGTCCTCATGTCGTCGAGTCGTTGCAGCCTCCGAACGTGACCTTCCTGAGAATTGGATTATTCGAAAAATTATCATAAGTACTCTCAACGTCGTATGCAGCTTAAAAGTATCATACTTCAATCAACGAGGTTATTATTGTACAGGGCGTCCCATGACTATGGGGCATGGAGGGAAAGTACCTTAAATATTCTAGAGAGGATATTTTGTAGAAAGAAGACTTCACGTTATTTTTAAAGGCAAATAAAACTGTTACCTACTGACGGAAACGGTTGTATCTACTTAATTTTGTCCTTTTCGACGCCACGTCAAATACGAAAGCTGTCACTCAGACGACCCTCACCAGAGTCACCAGTGTCAAAAGTAAATTTGAACTTTAAGCACGTGCGTTTAGACACCTAAATATATGTATATTACTTTGCAGACAGTGATACGTAGCTATCAATTAAGGCCCAGTTAACTCGTAATTAAGAGAAGAGAGACACGATTGAGGGCCTGTTTAATCATCCGCAAAAAAATACCTGCCCAATAATAAGCTGTCATTGCTGGCATTTGTTTTGTTTGTGTTCGCATTTTAAACATGTATTGTCTATTTGAATTGATCACTACTACATAGAACAGGTGATTTACCTACTTAATTTTTTTGCCTATACAACCTATTGAAAAAACAAAAAACGCAACCAGAAAACTGCACGGATATCGTCTCTGTTGATTGGTCTTTATTACACAACTTCACTAATAAATTCATCTATGTATGTAGACTGGTTTGACAAATTGATCGGCTGAGAATGTTTACGCCCTTTGTAAATTAGCTTTTAAGTCTAGGCTATTATACGCTTTAGGCTATAAATTTAATAAAATATATTTAAACGGTGTAAAAATAAATAGGTAGGTGCTTCATTTTTATAGAATTTGAAAGCGACGTAAACAAACCTTGTATTGAAAATGTGTGATATGATATCCAATCATTAAATATTGCTATATATGGGCTGTCCCAGAAGTAAAGAGACAAGATTCGAATGAAAATATTTAATAAAAAATTCTTACAAAACACTACTATTTACATTTAGTTAACTTCAGAATTTCATTTTATTTCCTACTTTATATGAAATTTGCTTGTGCAAAGGCTCTGTAGCCAATTTTTCCAAGGTTGATTGTTACTCGTCTCATTACAGCTTTTCGAGAACTAGCTGTCACACTTTTAGCCAATTTAGTCCATGTGTGCTTAAACCTAGTCAATGATTTGGGTTTTTCTGTTCGTTTTTTATATTCTCGTTTATATAAAGGTCAATAAGCTTCAATACTAGCAGCTTGGGGAACATTTGGGGGGTTGTTATGTTTTTGTATAAAATCTATACTTGCAGCCTCTAGATGTTGAGTGACTTCCGTGGCGTAGTGGCATGACGCCACATCCGGCGAGAATATAATTTCTTCCCTCTGGTAATGCTTATCTATGAACGAAATTTATCGCATTATCACACATTCTCTCAAATTAATACGTGCGGTCATAGAGCCTGTGCAAGTATATGGTTAAGATGTATTGCCATTTTGGTCTATGGCTTGTCAAACGAGATATTTATTGAAAAATTTGACCTTTGCTACAAGTTTTTGCGAATAATCTACGGAGTCCCGTCGAGTCACATGTTAGTATTGCTTCCCAGGAATATCCGTTGGGTCCACGGGCACGTAAGTCTCATCATCAATTATGAGAACTTTTTTCAGTGTTTTTTCATACGCTTTTCGGCATCCTCTTTTAGCTCGCACTTCCTGGTCCTTAAAGTACTTAGGAGCTGACAGTTTTGCAAATGCTTTAAGCTTTAGGTCGCATGTTTTAATACGAGCTATACTTGACTTCGATATTTTCGATTTATCCGCAGCAGCTCTAACAGACATCGAAGGATTCCGTTCATACACTTTTTTTTACTTTATTTATGTTCATAGCTACGGAAATAGTACATTTTTTTCCCGGAATCTTCTTGAAAATGTGTTCACGTGATTCTTCAAAACGCTTTATATTTTGATACAAAGTAGTTCTCCCTACTCCCTCTGAAGAAAAATTAGATATCGTGTCCGTTTTTCCATAACATTCATAATTCTGAACAACTCTTTAGCGAATACCACGTGATCAGCTCTTTTCATTACTAAAATTTCAATAAAACAATCATATTTCCCACTAAATTTTACAGATTTGAGGCAAACGGTGGCCATGACAGTATTTTTTCTTAAAGAAATAAAAATATTTTCAAATAGTTCAAAATTTGAAATTTGTCTCTTTACTTCTGGGACACCCTTTATATGTGTTATTTAATCAACTCTTAAGGTGGAAGTACTAGTGTACAACATGTCAACAGAGAATATTTAGTTGAATCACGATATTTTGCTCATATATAAATCTACATAAAGTATTGTCATGTGTTTTGGGAGAGGAGTTTGTTAGTTTTGTTAATATTTATTTTATAGGGTGACGATATCAAAATTGCAAATTTTCTTAGTGAACTCCATTGTACGAGTAAGCGTCAGGTGCTTTTGCTGGCAGTCCGAATAGATGGCACTTCGGTACAAGTTTCAATGTCACATATTGGGACATTGGAATATTAACACTCAGTATTAACGTCAACCTGTCTTTAAAAAAGCAAATAATTTAGATATAAGCTAATTATTTCAAATTTGGGATATGAAGCATTAAAGGTACATACATTAATCATCGTTTAAATGCCCTAATAGTTGATTTTATCTTATCCATGGCAATCCATGTCAACTTAAGCTATAATGACGAGTATTGGTACAGTACAGCGTCGGGTACCTACTAGTACAATAGATCGTTCGAAACCACAAAAACAACAAAATATACTACTTAGATTATGGATATTTCTTTGAACTGTTTGTTTACATTGTTCGCAACTTCTATAAAAATCAAGTACTTATAATAGTTATAATATGTATTGTAAATCAAATAAGATTTCTTTAGGTAAGTACCTAATAAGTACATAGTAGGTACACTAGGTAAGTGGCTGAATAAAGTTTTAAAACATTTTGTTGTATGATATATGTAGATTTAAGTCACAGAAAAAAAATCTTACACAATTGAATGATACCAGATAAGGTGCATTTAGACCAAACGAGTATTCGCTCATTCTATCCCCCACTCTACGCAATTTGTTCGGTACACAAAACGTGATACGTCGAAATTGGTTGATTTCACAGAGTGGGGGATAGAATGAGCGAATGCTCGTTTGGTCTAAATGCACCTTTAGGAGGCATTAAAACAACTTAAACATTTAAATGAACACATATGGGAATGTTGGCTTGATTTTCTAACTTGATAAACAAAATGTAGTCAGGGTTTGAAACCATTTAAGTATTCGTTTTTCTAATGTAGGTAGTAGGTAGTTACAAATCACATATTTTGTTATTTCATTTAATTCCTATTTAGCTTTAGGCTTGCGATACCTATCAAAATAATGAGGTTGCAAACGAAACAACTCAGCTAAAAGCAAAGTACAAATCGCTATAGTATAGTTTCAGAACCTACCTCCGTAGGTATTCATAGCTACCTATCTAAATCTGAGGAACAATACAATGGTCTAGGGTATGTTGGTTGTTTTCAAAAATATTGGTCGTAATTAAGGACTTCATAAAAACAAAATCTCGATCGTTTATCTTAAGCCACGTTTTCACTTACTATTCTGAGCGAGCTTTCGTTCGTTCTTGGACAGATGGAAAAAGGATTTCACATAGGAAAATGTTCGTTCGTCAGCCCACGAACGAACACGTGAATGCTCGCTCAGAACACTAAGTGAATATGCGGCTTAAGGTATCTACATAATTTGGGTCGATTAACTATGTCTTGTTGTTATTCTGTTTCGTCATCCAGAGGACAAAAGTTGCATTGTTTGCTAAAATAAAATTTATTTATCCAGCATGCTCTTCTACATTATTAGTACCCTCCACGGAAAGGCCATTGGAACCGTCAGAAAAGCCAAAGTTTTGTTAAATGCTATAACTATAACATTGTGATTTTAAAAGTGATGGGAAAGAACGAAACTACATCAACGTGACAGCTGATCTATACATTTTATCAGCTATGTCAACTAGAGCCGAGTCTAGAATCGACATTAAGAGGCACTTGCCTTGTGGGCCGAGTGCGTGTTACCCCACAATAAATTACTAAATAGCCCTTGTCCGGCAACAGCCTCCGAATACCCACCAGGCACTCGATGTCCATAGTGCTTAGCTAGCTCTGGGCTCTTACGATGCAAACCAGTCTGAATCTTGTAACATAGGCTTTTGATATTTTCAAAATAGTTGAATTAAAATAGAGGGCATACCTCTACTCGTAGTAAATTGTTAATATTTTCCAATACGGAGAAACTACGGCGGTTCTCTCGAAACGTATATCTCAGCCAACTTTCCTAAGACATAATTTGCTCATGAAAGTCTATACGTAATTTTCACAAAAATAGCAGCAAATTTCAGGTATTTTCTTTTAAATGTACGAATGTAACAATTATTTTATTTTAAAAGATCAACAATTGAAATAAATTACAAATTAAACTAAAATGAAAAAATAAAGATAAAACTTACACTAAAATTAAAATATACTTAAACAATCTACCTATAAAAAGAAAATACCTTCCAAAAGATCCGCCTGCGGCATGGTGCCCATGACACTGGCGGCTTTACCTCGCTGAATCGCTAAAGAGATTCTTTGTGCGAGGTAAGCGCCAGCCCTTGCGTCACCAGAGGCGTCGTGCAGCCGGGACGACATGGCCCTCATAAAAGTCTTCATGTCTGCTGACCAAGGACCTAAAGTTTCTACTGCAAGCGCCGAAAACTCGTAGTTGATTAAAAGCGACGAGTATTTGCGGCGCTTTTAATGAACTACGTGTAATGAATGTAACTAAAAAAATCTTATTTTAATGTTCTGCTACGTGTACAGTCGAGTGCATTAATATATAGACACATTTGTAAGGGATCAGTATGGAGAAGTGTATATATATTAATGCCCTTGACTGTACCTACGTCCTACATTGCCCGGGCCGGGACAGTGCGAGTCAAGGTTTATGGCATGTCTGAGGCGATTGCATGCTTCGCAATGGCAATGCAGGGTAGATATTGGGACAAGAACGCGGGCAGGGCGTGGCTTTTATTACGAACGTGCTTCGATTTCAAATTGGAAAATGTACCTAATAGATCCCCTATTGTGTGCTATTCATACGTTCGCTTGCACGAATGCGTATTTTTTGTCAATTTAATTGGCTCATTGTTTCTAATTGGTTCAAATTATATTTGAATTTATAACCATAACTTGGCCCCCAGCTACAATACTAGGACTACTAAGAATTCATGTTGGGGTAACATAACAGATAACAAAAATAAATAAAATTCATCCGCTGTCCGTCTTTATGTCTGTGTCTCACTCAATCGGAATAGGAAATGTACAGGGGGCTTTTAAGAGATCATGGTAGCATGATATCTTAAATGCGATTTAGTTTAGGTTCGGCCTGTCAGTTTTTGACAGTTATTCTATGGAACATAATTAGGTCCTAAACTGAATCGCATTAGTAGATCGTGGTAGCCCCCCAGGAGGATGTTAACCGGAATTATCACGGGACAAAACACCCTCAACAGGCATCTCAGGTGATGGGGATAAGCAACGAAGCAGCCTGTCCACATTGCGGTAAAGACGAGACTAGCCAGCATGTCCTTGCTGAATGCGTCATGTACGCAGCAGCGAGATATGACGTGCTTGGCAGGGATAGGCTGGAGGAGAAATGCTCAGGGAGGTCGACCTTAGAGACGTCCTGCGGTTCTGTAAGAAAATCGGAAGGCCAGAGGGAAGTATTGGGGGAACGCTCCCGGAACATTAACCTGCAGCTCCAGCCAAGGGAAATGGAATAAATGAGCACATTGGGTGCTCGACAGCCCACTCGAGTCCGGTCGAACGTCCCTCCGTAACCGTCCATAACATAACATAGTCCCCCAGGGCGTACCGGTTGATCGCCTGTAGCTATGGTAAGCACACTGATAATTAACCATCAGCAATCACCGTTGCGTATGGACTCTTGAACACCTGTAACATCTGCGTGGTCTCATTACTGTACATTTAAAACCATCTCCACGTTTTACAGAAAATGCTACGAAGAAATAAAACAAAGAATTCGCACGTTATTCAAAGTTACCTTTCAAAAACGGTCCTGGAATTTTTCCCCTCACTAGCTCGTAAAGTGCTCGTTTATCCTTTAATACGAACGTGTAAAAACGCATATTATTCACTTGTGTGGCAAAGTAATGACCTTGGTTTTGGAATAACAAAACGTAAAATGCTCATGGAAATTGTTCACTATTAATGATAATTAAATAATTTGTTTGAGAATTTAGTGTAAAATACAAACCTTTATATCATTATTATTTATTATTTGATGATTTTAACATATACATCCTAAAATTCCATAAGTAACAATTGTTTTAGTGAATGATGACAAGATGACTAGATGCAATCACAAAACGCAGAAAATGTCAACGTCAACATTGTCAAAGAATATTATAGGTTATAATCTTTATTTACCGACTCGAACACGCATAAAAATAGTAAACTAAACAACTTTCAGGGTGTTCTGTTATAATTTTGTAAAAATAATGAATGAGAATGATTTAATAATGCATTGGCGTTGGTGTGCAACTACAGGAATGTGTTAAAATCGTGCTGCGTTTACTTTTTCGTGGTAAGTTTACTGCGACAAAATCTTGCATTAAATACATGATGCATTTGGAAAATTATTATCACTAACCCGATAATGATTGTAATGTGAACAAATAATTACCGTCAAATGCCCTATCTTTGCCCGCTTTTTTAAAAAAAACACGAATTTCTCAAAAAAAACTATGAAAGCCTACTACTTTTTTTGGCTTAACAGGTATATTGTGATCAAGTGCAGTTGTCTGTGTCTCGTAAAATTTTTTAAATCAACATCATATTTACATTTTTTGCGATTTTGAGGGCGGGTAAAGTTATCCGGACTTTTGGCCAACATTGCCCACGTCGATTTTGCACTTAAATATAGCTCGCATAGCTTTGAAACAAGAATCACACCTAGCTTACGGGCAATCCTACCGTTTCCTGTAAACAGCTCAGCGATAACTGTGTAAATTTTTGAATAAATGAAGTGCGCAATGTTACCTGGCAGTTTTTTCCCTTTCCCATACAAACGGCAACCTGAGATTTCAAAAGTGTTAGGGTTGTCACTTTTGAGTTAATTTGTGTAAAGCG
>JALPQI010022005.1:0-10789 GCA_025490895.1 Thaumatotibia leucotreta
AAACGACAATGTAGGGCACTTTTGCGTATAATATAAGTGGCTTTAACTCGGAAAATATCATGATTTTTGTTTCAATACGATTATCGTCGTCATTAGAATACGTTGGCTACGTCTTTAATTGCATTTTGGGGAAGTGTTTACCTGTCTCTGAGTAAATACAGTAGTAGATGATGTGATGTGATGATTCACCGCTCGATATTCGGCATTGAAGTCACTACAAGGTCAACCTTATTTAAACGACTATATGTACAAAAAAGTGCACTTCTTAAGCAATTTGTAATCCCAGTTCAGGTTTTCATTGGAAAACAAAATTAATGTTTACCCAAAAAGGGATTTTCTTGGTGTATACTTCTGTCAATCATCTGTCATTTTGACTACCATTGTCATGTAAAACCATTCCAGTTTTTGAATGTGTGTTTTAGTTTTGTAGTCTTCTAAACATGTAACTGAAACAGAATGCAAAAAGAAGGAATTGTGTCTATGGTCTACTGTCAATGTTAGATTTGACAAGTTTGACAACTAGAACCGCGGGATGCGCGCATGTTTACATTGTACTTTCAACGTAATTGAAAAGAAATATACCAATTTTCGACATTATCCTATTTGTAAATAATCAGGACAATGAGTGACGATGACGTGTCTATAATGGAGGTGGACGAACCGGAGCCGAAGGCGGCGAAAGCGAGCCAGAGCAAGCCGGCGGGCCACCTGCCGTGGATCGAGAAGTACCGGCCGCAGACGTTCGCCGACATCGTGGGCAACGAGGACACGGTGGCGCGGCTGGCGGTGTTCGCGCGCACGGGTAACGCGCCCAACATCATCATCGCGGGCCCGCCGGGCGTGGGCAAGACCACGACGATCCTGTGCCTGGCTCGCGCGCTGCTCGGTGCCTCCTTCAAGGACGCCGTGCTTGAGCTCAACGCCTCCAACGACCGCGGCATCGACGTCGTGCGCAACAAGATCAAGATGTTTGCCCAACAGAAGGTTACAATCCCAGTCTATTATAATTTCATATTTGCTGCCTTTCACTGATACATCAACATCAGAGTTCACTTAATACAGTTAACATTGGTCCAAGACTAAACTATATCAGCTATGATATCACTGTACTGTACATCTGTATCCTTAACTCATTCTTCATCCTATTTGCTAGAATAATAAAAAAATCTGTAGGCATTTATTTACCTCTTGTGGTGCTTCTGATTCTAGTGACTGTCTCTTGTGTTAGTTTAATCGAAATATAAAAATTTGCTTGAGAAAGAAACAAAAAGTTATTCTGGAAATACTAAAGGTGCATTTAGACCAAATGAGCATTCGCTCATTCTATCCCACACTCTACGAAATTTGTTAGTTACACAACACATGATCCGTCAAAATTTGTTGATTTTATAGAGTGGGGGATAGAATGAGCAAATGCTTGTTTGGTCTAAATGCACCTTTAGACAGTTGCAATAAGTTATTCTGAATATCCTCTTATAAAATTTTAGTCTCAGCTTTCTCAACAACCAATTAATTCATGTTCATGTTTGCACTTCCAAAGTAGTCAACTAGTTATTTCCTCAGCTAACCTTTTGATAGATTTTAAATGAATTATATTTTTAGAAATGAAAATTGATGTTGGTTTATCTTCATTAAAATATTCAAACTTCGATAAAATAAAATAATCATTGGCGAAAATAAAAATCTATGAATGTATTGTCAATGTTTCATGTCCCTAAATTCAATGGCATTCTAAGAACAAAATTATCTACTTCTCTCTTTAGAACATAAGAACTTTATTTACATTCTCATTTCATACAATCATGAGTTGGAAAAGAAATGTTCAACCAGTGGATTGGTCGCGATATTGGAGGGAGGCCTTTGCCCAGCAGTGGGACACAATAGACTGCAAAATAATAATGATAAAGCAACTTTAAATTTATAAACTAAAGTAACAAAACAAAAGATTTTGAAAAAGAATGTCTGCCCGGCTCTCAATGGGGTATGCTGCTTGTTGATGCTAACAACGCCTTTAATTCCGTAAACCGACAACTCGCTCTTTGGCAAGCTAGAATACACTGGCCCCACTGCGCCCGTTTCTTATACAATACTTACAATGGACATGCAGAACTTATAATCCGCGACTCAAATATGAAACTGTTCAGCGAAGAAGGAGTAACTCAAGGTGACCCACTTGCCATGCCCTTGTATGCCCTCTCAACACTCCCCATAATAAACCAACTTAAATCACAACCATCAATTGTCCAGTGTTGGTATGCGGATGACTCCTCTGCTCAAGGAACCTTTAAAAATTTAAGACAATGGTGGGATAAAATTTGCCAATTAGGCCCCGCATACGGCTACTTCCCTCAAGACAGAAAGTCTTACCTAATCGTAAATGAGAATGACAAACAATCCGCGCAGCAGATATTCAAAGGAGTTAACATTACCATAACAACCGGTACACGCTTCCTCGGCAGCTACATTGGCGAAGGTAAAGAAAACTTTGTCAACAATAAAATTGAAAACTGGACTTCCATAATAGAAAAGCTCTCTGAGATTTGCAAAGACTCGCCACAAGCTGCCTATACCGTTCTCACTAAAGCCGCCCAATTCAAATGGACTTTTCTACTAAGAGTATTAGAAAATGCTAATCTATCCTTTGATTGTTTAACAAATATTTTATGCACCAGTTTTCTACCAAACCTACTAGGAGGTGAGATAACTTCACTAGAAGCGGACTTATTTTCTTTACCTGTACACAAAGGCGGTCTAGCCATCCCCGCACTTTCTAAAATGACAAACTTAAATTATGAAACCTCAAAAAATGGCTGTTCAATCCTCTCATCCGCCTTAATTGAAAATAATGAACTGGACCTCACTCAACATCACATGTCCCTCGGACATTCAAGAAAGGAATGCCGGAAAATTAAAAATTCTCAAGATGATGTAACTTTGGACTCTATTTTAAACAAACTTTCTCCTAACAAAAAACGAGCAGTCGAACGTTCAATTTTCACGAAAACTAAAACTAAATCGTCTACTTGGCTCTCGGTTATCCCTACAAGAAAAGACCACTTTGACCTATCCCCAATGGAATTCAGAGATGCATTGGCACTAAGATACCACAGAACACCTATCTCCATGCCTAAATCATGTGACGGCTGCGGCAATGATGTTTTTGACGTGGACCACGCTCTCTGCTGTAAAACTGGCGGATTAATTACACGCCGTCACAACGAAATCCGGGACTTATTTTGTGAGCTATGTCAACACGCCTGGGGGAATGTAGTCAAAGAACCCCTCATCACGGAAGGTGACTGCGGACTTCGGGGAGACCTTTGCTGCCGTGGCGTTTGGGATGCACAGAGGGAGGCGTTATTTGATATCCGTGTCGTAGACACTGACGCTCCCTCTTACATCTCACGTCCGGTAGCAGCCGTACTTAAATCCGCCGAAGAGGAAAAGAAACGAAAATATTTGAACTCTTGTGAAAAACGGCATGCGACATTTACTCCCCTTGTAACATCCGTGGATGGGATATTCGCACCTCAGATGTCCGCTTTCGTGAAACATCTCGGCGAAGCAATCGCTGATCGTTGGGACAGATCCCTCAGCGTAGTAATGGGCTGGCTTAGATCTAAAATTATAATTTCCATACTCCGTGCTACAAGCATGTGTATTCGGGGTACGCGCCACAAATTTAACTCCATCAAAAACTTCTTTGGCCTAAGCGACGGCGCAGCCCTACCCAATCTTTCCTCTACCTGACTAGAGTACCTAATATCTCCATCAGTGCTTGCGTGATAACTATTTATTTATTTATTTTTCTTAAATTACCCTTTATGTTACTATATTTTTGTTAATAAATGATTTGATCAACAAAAAAAAAAAAAACAAAACAAAAGATTCATTAAACAGAAATAGCTGATATATATTTTCACATTGTAACTGTTCATGACAATGTTTAATTTTTAATCCATTCTCAAAATACATAGTCATATTCGCTAAATACAGATTTGATTATTGTGCTTCAAAATGGTTAATTTTTTAACAGGTCTTAACTTTTTAGGGCCATTTGTACTGAAAAAGTCATACAATACATGTGCAAAAAGAAAATTCGTGTCTTATATCGATTTAAAACACTTCCTTTGGTGATAAATTTAGTTTCGAATTTCAGTTTTATTGCATTTGTATCGTAATTTACTATTTTATTGGTGATTATCCAAAACTTTACTGTTTTGGTTCCAGGTGACCCTGCCACCAGGGAGACACAAGATCGTTATCCTAGACGAGGCGGACAGCATGACGGAGGGCGCACAGCAGGCGCTCCGGCGCACCATGGAGCTGTACTCCGCCACCACGAGGTTCGCGCTCGCCGCCAACACCTCCGAGAAGATCATCGAGCCCATACAGTCGCGCTGCGCCGTGCTAAGATACTCCAAGCTCACTGACGCGCAGATACTTGCCAAGGTAATATACATACATTGGATTATTGCCTATCAGTTAACACCGTAATGTTTATTTATTTATTTATTTAAACTTTATTGCACAAAAGTAAAACTTAACGTACAAAAGGCGAACTTACTTACTTACTTTTTTTTAAATTAATGATATTTGCTTGTTATTTTTATGTTATTTAGATTGTAAGCACATATTGTATACCGCAAGACGGTTGATTATGACACACACAATATTATTTTGTAACAACTTTAATGACATGCATAATCTTATAATAAATATTTTGAATTTGAATTTTGAATTTGAACTTAATGCCATGAGGCATTCTCTACCAGTCAACCTTAAGGCAAAGCAGAGAGATTGTGGGCGGTGCTACATCTATCCAGTTAAATAATATGAACAAAACAAATATATCATATCTATACCTACATATGGACCGACTACTCTGAAAAATCCTCATTATTAATTATCACTTTTTTTTGCTTTTACGAAGGTTTAAGGTCTAGGGCCGTCTTTACATTACCAAAAATCCTTGGGATATGTTTTATTTTTTTTATTTAAGTACAATAATGCTATTTTGATGCATTTTTAACGTAAAATTTTTAATTTTGTATTTTTTATCCTACTTGTATCAAAGTAAGGACGCTATTTTTTTTGTCGGTAAATGCTTTATTTGTAGTAATACTTTTACAAAAAGAAAATATTAAAAAAACCCAATAGTTTTTTTTTATCAATAAATTTCTTCATTCAAGAATTTCTCAAAAAAAAATTTTCAAAAATTCATAATTCGAAAACTACAAAAAATCGGCTAACATACATGGGGTATATTCTGATAGCTCATGACGTGAGGAATCTAAAAAAAAATTGTTCACGTCAAGATTTGGACCACCATGTATACAGTTTTTTTTATTAATAAATTTCTTCATTCCAGAAATTCTCAAAAAAAAAAAAAACTAAAATCCATAACTCGAAAACTACAAAAAATCGGCTAACATACATGGGGTATATTCTGATAGCCCATGACGTAGGAAACCTAAAAAAAAATGTTTGACGTCAAGGTTTGGACCACCCTGTATAATAAGTGGGTTAGTCGTCTTTTTGCCATGCATTACTCTGGTTACATTCTCTTCTTCATTTAAGTTGATTGTTTTGACATTTACGACGTCTTTCAATGGCCAGTAGAGTGTGGTGGATAATTACTTCTGGAAAACTATGCAACTTTTATCCCTTGGCTAACAGGCCAGAATAACAACAAAAATAAGTCATCAACCCAAGTAACAACAAAATGTGAAATTGTCGCAGGTAATAGAAGTATGCGAGAAAGAGCAACTGTCATACACGGAGGAAGGCGTGAGCGCAGTCGTGTTCACGGCGCAGGGGGACCTGCGGGCGGCGCTCAACAACCTGCAGGCGACGGCGCAGGGCTTCCGCCACGTCGCGCCCGACGCCGTCTTCAAGGTGTGCGACGAGCCGCATCCCATGCTGGTGCGCGCCATGCTGGAGGCCTGCACCCGGCAGGACATACACGAGGCTTACAAGGTATGTTCACTTCCAAGTTTGACCCGACTTTTCTCGTGGGTGTCTTAAGAGTCAACTATGGGATTCAAGTGTGACCATTCGTTTATTGCAAATTGATGACAGCAGCAGGGCTGTCATAGTGGAAACACTACCGCGATCGCCAATTTGCTTACCCGGCATATAGATAATGCGTCCAAGTCGTCCAACGTCCATTTTATTTTATTTATTTCCAATATTATGCAAGTTTACAGTATTTTAAACCAAAACACTTACATATTCATTTTACAATTCAATAAATTACACATAAATTAAACCTTATTTTTAATAAAAATAAAACCGCCTTCAAAAATTCGCCCGAACTAAAAAGTAAAAAATAATTTTGGTTCCTACTACTTAGGATTTCCTACCCAAACCTTTAAACCTTTTACCCTATTAATTGAAATAAAATACATATTATGGCTAGGTACCCTACAGATTTCTTAGAAGTCGGTGCCAAGCCAAATATGTTCATAGGTATATATTAGATAGAGCTTTGTAAAACAGAATGGTCTGCCTCAGTCATTTTGATGAAAGCATAACCGGAGTGACAGTAAGTTAAGACAAAGCTCTATCAAAATACATGTAAGTACTCGCGAAGTGAACATATTTGGCTTGGCACCGACTTCTAAGAAATCTGTAGGGTACCTAGCCATTAGCCATAATAGGTATTTTATTTCAATGAATAGGGTAAAGGTTTGGGTAGGAAATCCTAAGTAGTAGGAACCAAAATTATTTTTTACTTTTTAGTTCGGGCGAATTTTTGAAGGCGGTTTTATTTTTATTCTTAAAATATTTTATTTTTTGCTTTTTAGTAGTGTAAATATAAAATCGTTATTCAGTAAGCTCTAAATACTTATAATTAGAATGTACTGCACTGTAGTAGGCCATAAAACCTGAACTGGCGAACTTATATGAATACAACAACAATTTCAAAGATAACAGACTTAGCATGCCAATATTATTTAAAGAATCACTAACCGCTAACCAACATGTCATAACTACTAAGCAAACACTTGAATAGATCTCGAAAATGTATGACATTTGTTATATATAACAAAGAATGATCCTCCAACCCCTAATCGTTAAGGAGTTATTCCTTTCATCATCAGCTCACCAACATGAGACTATGACCACCTAAAGGCAAATACTCGAATAGCTTCCAAAATACATGATATATGTTATATTTAAAGAATTATCCCCCAACTCCTAATCTCTGAGGAGTTGTACCTTACATCATCAGCTCACCAACATGAAAGGATGACCACCTAAAAGCAAATACTCAAATAGCTTCCAAAATACACGAAATATGTTATATTTAAAGAATTATCCCCCAACTCCTAATCTCTAAGGAGTTGTACCTTACATCATCAGCTCACCAACATGAAAGGATGACCACCTAAAAGCAAATACTCAAATAGCTTCCAAAATACACGAAATATGTTATATTTAAAGAATTATCCCCCAACTCCTAATTGCTAAGGAGTTGTACCTTCCATCATCAGATCACCAACTTAAGCTGTTCATGACTAGATGCAAATACTTGATTAGTCTTCGAAAATAAATGAAAAATGTCATGTGCGCCTACAACATTTGAAGAGTTCCCTCGATTTCTCCAGGATCCCATCATCAGATCTGGATTCGGTAACAATGGGACCAACTAGAAGGTATACCCTTTCAAACAAAAAAAGAATTTTTCAAATCGATCCACGCGTCTTCGAGTAATCGGGGAACATACATAAAAAAAAAAAAGATTTCGACGAATTGTAAACCTCCTCCTTTTTGAAGTCGGTTAATAAAAATTATATAAATAGAACTCGCATCATGACCATCATGTCAATTTAAAATTAATTATTTACTTACATACACCAAAAACAATTGCTTATTACTAATTAAATATAATACAATGTCAAACATTGGAATAAAAATACTAATAATTCATTTACATAATTAAAAATATAAGTCATATGAGTACCTAACCTACGTTGCATTACGACTGTCAAGATACCGTTTAACGCGTCTCACGAAAACACCTACACTGTCGTGGAATATATCAGTATCAGCAATCTGCGCGTACAGATCGTTCAGCAGCAGTAGTGCTCTGCGGGTCGGAGCGTTGTCCCCGCGGCGGGTGCGCGCTACGCTGCGCGCGAACGGGCGCGGGCGCCGCCGCGGCGCCTCCGCCGCGCCGCCGCCGCGCCGAGGGACGGGCACGTGCAGACCCACCTGCTCTAACACACGGGGATTATCTGCGCTGTTATTTAGGAGCCGATAGCTTTCCGTCACCGAATGCACTAATCCCAAAACGTACTAATAGTCAATAAATTCTAATTTCATAATCACCTCTTATCATAAGTAACTAGTCACATGTTGCCATATTCCCAAAAACTACCCGTTGTTGATACACACCAGGACCGTTGCGAACTACTCCCAAAATATGCTTTTCCCAAAATACCCTAAAATTACTTCTACTGAAAGTGTCGAAATGCTCTAGTTACGTAATCCACTGTTCCCAAAATACACTTTTCCCAAAATACCCTAAAATTTCCTATTCTACTGAAAGTAGCGAAATAGATACTCTACTTTCATAATCCACTATTCCTTAAACACCCTTAAGGATCCTGATCATGATCACATTATTTGGTCATCTTTTTGTATTTTTTTCGGAACGGATTAATTTTGCTTATCACAATACCACCGAGGAGGTTTGAACCCGCAAATTTTGACTTATCCTATTCACAGACCAGGAGTTAATTGTATTAGGTATTTATTTCATCGTGTGGCATAATAAAAACAGAATCAGAAAGTACATAATAAGACACACTATACAAGGTGCCCACGAGAAAAGGGAAAGAAAATGTTAAATGAGTTTTGGTCAACTCCGGATTGAACTAGATTTTTTTGATGTTTTGAATGCCTTAATACACAACAAAAAGGATTTTATTAATCAAACTATCGCAAAAACTGCACTTTAAAGTATTTTTTTTTTACATTTGCTAGGTAATTAAAGATATTTTTATTCATTTGATGTCTGTCAATGAAGTGTGACAAGACTAAGACAACATGGTGACAAAATCGTTTCTTAAAATGCGTTGATCATAGTGTACCGGTCTAAAACGGTTTTAAGGAAAAATCAAATTTTCTCCCTTTCCCCATGGGCACGTTGTATGTCTACACTAAGACCAGTCATTAGATATTAGCTGTGGTATATGACATCTCTTTCTACTCAATATGAATCGTTGTTTAGGGTTCCGTAGTAAGCTAACAAGAAACCCTTAAAGTTTCGTCTGTCTCTCCGTCCGTCCTCATTTATTCTCAGTAACCACTAGCACTAGAAAGCTGTAATTTGTTATAAATATTTGTACTAAATTACACATCAGTCACGCGGACAAAGTGGTAAAATAAAAATGGAAAAAAAATTAGGCTACCTCCCAAACATGTAAATTATGTAAAAGAGCGGGTAGTTTTTTTTGTTTAACCCTAATGTGTGATATATCATTAGAAAGCTCTTTTGAAAAGAATGGAGGTTTGCCGAAATATTTTTTTATATTAAATGAGTACATTACGACACAAGTGCGAAAAACATGAAATTCGAAACGAGTGGCGATGTTTTAAAACACGACCGATAGGGAGTGTTTTAAATCGACACGAGTTACGAATTTTTTTCCATTTTTATTTTACCACTTTGTCCGCGTGATTGATGTGTAATTTAGTACAAATATTTATAACAAATTACAGCTTTCTAGTGCTAGTGGTTACTGAGAATAAATGAGGACGGACGGAGAGACAGACGAAACTTTAAGGGTTTCTTGTTAGCTTACTACGGAACCCTAAACAACGATTCATATTGAGTAGAAAGAGATGTCATATACCACAGCTAATATCTAATGACTGGTCTTAGTGTAGACATACAACGTGCCCATGGGGAAAGGGAGAAAATTTGATTTTTCCTTAAAACCGTTTTAGACCGGTACACTATGATCAACGCATTTTAAGAAACGATTTTGTCACCATGTTGTCTTAGTCTTGTCACACTTCATTGACAGACATCAAATGAATAAAAATATCTTTAATTACCAAGCAAATGTAAAAAAAAAATACTTTAAAGTGCAGTTTTTGCGATAGTTTGATTAATAAAATCCTTTTTGTTGTGTATTAAGGCATTCAAAACATCAAAAAAATCTAGTTCAATCCGGAGTTGACCAAAACTCATTTAACATTTTCTTTCCCTTTTCTTGTGGGCACCTTGTATAGTGTGTCTTATTATGTACTTTCTGATTCTGTTTTTATTATGCCACACGATGAAATAAATACCTAATACAATTAACTCCTGGTCTGTGAATAGGATAAGTCAAAATTTGCGGGTTCAAACCTCCTCGGTGGTATTGTGATAAGCAAAATTAATCCGTTCCGAAAAAAATACAAAAAGATGACCAAATAATGTGATCATGATCAGGATCCTTAAGGGTGTTTAAGGAATAGTGGATTATGAAAGTAGAGTATCTATTTCGCTACTTTCAGTAGAATAGGAAATTTTAGGGTATTTTGGGAAAAGTGTATTTTGGGAACAGTGGATTATGTAACTAGAGCATTTCGACACTTTCAGTAGAAGTAATTTTAGGGTATTTTGGGAAAAGCATATTTTGGGAGTAGTTCGCAACGGTCCTGGTGTGTATCAACAACGGGTAGTTTTTGGGAATATGGCAACATGTGACTAGTTACTTATGATAAGAGGTGATTATGAAATTAGAATTTATTGACTATTAGTACGTTTTGGGATTAGTGCATTCGGTGA
>JALPQI010022006.1:0-12612 GCA_025490895.1 Thaumatotibia leucotreta
GAACTACACAATATTAGCGGCAAGCAGATTTGTTTCACCTATATGAACACAGTAAAATGAAACCTCTGACTTGGTTATACGATCCAAATTTTTAAGACATGATTTAATTTTAGGATTACGATGTCACGTAACATTTTTTTCAGACTGTAAGTGTCAAATCAGAGTAAAAACCCATTGTACAGTCGACTACAAAGATTGTACCTGTCCTACTTTTCACCTACCTGCATTTTGCTGGTGCTAGTACCTCGTGCGGGGTCCGCCCGGATAGCTACATTAGCTACCACCGTCTTACCCGTTACCCTGCCGCTAAATAGCAGTGTTTGCACTGCTGTGTTTCGGTTCGGGGGTAAGATAGCCGGTGTAATAATAATAATAATAATAATAATACTCTTTATTGCACCACAAGAGAAAGATAGTACAAAAACAAACACATTTAACAATTTAGGTAGCAACAGGCGGTCTTATCGCTAAAAAGCGATCTCTTCCAGACAACCTTGGGGTAGTAGGAAAAAGCTGAAAAATAAACTAATAAATTGGTAGTGCTTAACAGTAACAGGAAAATAAATTAGCACACAACTTAAGTAGCAATTGAATACATACATAATAAAATACATAAATATACAAATACAATACATACATATACTATACATACAAAAGAGGTATACAATACAAATACATCTGTACGTTAAATCTAAGGAAATTTAAGGGAGTGACAGATAATGCTGTTTCAACAGGTTTTTAAAAATGTACAGAGATTTGGCACATCTTATCTCTAATGGCAAAGCATTCCATAGCCGAACGGCTCGAAAAGTAAAAGAGCTATTGTAAAATTTAGTAGAAGATGGTGGGAGAGCAAGAATATGATTTTGTGAAGATCTGATGGAAGAAAGGCGACTAAAACGCTCTTTAAGATACAGGGGAGTAGCAGGGATAAAGAGGACACTGTACAAAAGGGAGAGAACATGGGAATCACGACGGAGGCGAATAGGAAGCCACTTGAGCTGGGCACGAAAATGGGAGACATGGTCATACTTGCGCAAGCCAAATATGAACCTGATACAAAGATTTTGAAGCCGCTCAAGTTTATTTAGCTGGTCCTCAGATACATCAAGGTAGCTCGTATCAGCATAATCCAACAGTGGAAGGAGAAGAGATTCAGTTAGCGCAATTTTAGTGGAGATAGGCAAGAAGTTACGCAATCTACGAAGAGCACCCATCGACGCAAACACCTTCCTGCTGACCTCGCTCAGCTGAGGTACCCAGTTCAGATAACAATCCATTATAATACCCAGATTTTTTACCTGGCGAGAGAAAGGGATCTGAACACCGTCGAACATTACGACAGGTAATTGTGAAAAATCAATTCTGGGTACAAGTTTATGACTACCAATGACAATTACCTGAGTCTTTGTTGGGTTCACTTTAAGTCCATAACGTTTGCTCCAGTTTGATATGCGATCCAGATCTGTGTTCAAACAGTGAATAGCCTGAGGTAAATCACTAAGGCTACTTTGCGAGTAAATTTGGAGATCGTCGGCATAAAGGTGATATGATGAGAAAATATCATTAGTAATAGAATTAATAAAAATAGAAAAAAGGAGAGGAGATAACACACCGCCTTGCGGGACGCCGGCCAGTGTGCTACACCAAGAAGAACGGAAAGAATCCACCTTAATACGTTGCCGACGACCCTCTAAGTAACTATGAAACCAATCAATCACCGCAGGAGATATGTTAATAGAGCGTAATATTCCGAGCAGAATTTGAAAATCAACTGTATTAAAAGCATTGCTGAAATCTAACAAAGAAAGTACAGTAACTTTCCTGTTATCCATGCCAGACCGTATGTCATCAGTGATTTTCACGAGAGCGGTAGTCGTACTATGAGCTCTTCTAAAACCAGACTGAAACGGATTCATAAGGTTGTTCGTATTCAAAAAAGATGTCAGTTGCTGGTGAATAAGGCGCTCAAGGACCTTAGAAAGGAAAGGAAGTATGGAAATCGGTCGATAATCAGAAAAAGAAGAAGGATTAGACTTTTTTGGAAGAGGAATAACATCTGCGTCCTTCCACAGCGTAGGGAAAACGTTAGAGGAAGTTGAATAATTTAGGATATGGGTGATAATAGGAACAAGATCTATGAGAGGGAGAATCATTTTACGACTAACACTGTCGACGCCTACTGCATTGGATGTAATAGATAATACGCTCATCTTAACATCACTGTCAGTGAATTGAACAAAAGAAAAGGGAGAAAAGTCAGGAGCTGGGATATCAGAAAGAAACTTCAGAGTGGCAGTTTTAACTGACCCCGTAAAAGTGGCTGGAGAAGAGAAATGCTGGTTAAGTTGATCGTAATTAACGTCACCCGTAACTGGGTTCTGTGATGTTTTCCCAACTCCTAAAGACTTCAGAAATTTCCAAACTTTGGAAGGCTCGCCATTTTCAACAGCCGAGTGAATATGACGCCTTTGGGCATCACGGCAGACTGTGCTACACCGGTTTCGCAAAGTATGGTATTTATCTTTATTTTTATCATTGGGTTTATGCTTATATTTGGCTTTAGCAAGGTTCCTTTTGTTTATTAGTGCTTTTATATCCTCGGTGAGCCAGGGGGCAGGAAGATGCTTGACTTTAATTGGGCGAACTGGAGCATGAGTATCGTACAGATGACATAAGGTGTGGTTAAAAAGGGATATTTTCTCATCTACAGAATTAGCATCATAAACTCTACGCCAATCCAATTTCAATGCATCCTCTTTAAGCTTTTCAACATTCATCCGACTAAAATTGCGCTGTAACAGAATTTTGGGTTTAGCTTTAGGGGGACGGATTTTATAAGATAAGAGTAACAAATGGTGATAGGAAAAGGCATCCGCAGAATATTGTTTGTATTTCGCGACGAGATTAGTTGAAGAGACAAGAGTGAGATCCAGAAGTGATGGAGAACAATTTGGAAAAAAGTGTGTTGGACCTGATGGGAGAATAGAAGTGTTGCAAGCGTCTGTAAGCGCCGTAAGAGAATTAGAGCGAGAATCGCATTTAAGGAGACACGTGTTAAAATCACCCATAATGATGTGATGATTATAGGACGGCAAGAGATCTTCCAGAAGGGTTTCAAGAGAGGTGAAATAGTTCACATGAAGATAGGGCGAGTAAAATACCCCAAGAAGAATTTTAGAGTGAGATAAGCTCAACTCGAGAAACAAATACTCCGCAGCATCTGAGGACGAAGATTGGGATGACATGCTAACTATTGAAAATTGGATATGTGAACGTAAATATATTGCAACGCCACCACCACCTCTACTGGAACGGTCATTCCGAATCAAACAAAAACCAGGAAGAGAGAACGATGTAGAAGGTAGACATGGTTTGAGCCACGATTCGGAAACTAAAATAGCGTCTAGATTTTTTAAGTCGAAATTAATAAGGAAATCAGTATAGTGGGCAGGAATACTTTGGGCATTTAAATGAACTACATTGAAATTATGAGGTACGTCAGAAAGTTGTTCGTCAAGTAAGTCATGAAGGGAGGGAGGGATACTATGAAAACTATCATCACCTGAAGAAACAGAGAGATAACTGTTATCACTGAGATCATCATAATCACTTGTCATCTCACTTACTGCCTATTTTAATATATACGCGTTACGTTATAGTTAATAGAAATAACAATATATAATTATATAAATATAAAATATTTAATAAATATAAATCAACTAAAAACCTTTATCTACACTACCTAACTACCCGCCAGCAGTCTAGACAAAGAAAAAGAAAAGAGTTTAAACACATTACAAAATATAGAAAATAAGTAAGGTAAACGAAACGCTCATTTACAACTAGCAACACCGAACTACCCAACTGTCATTGTCAATGTCAATGCCAAGTAAGGCAGGCCAGTGTGCACCTGAGAGAAATAATTACTGTTATTCTGTTTCGAATTACCGACTACATTACTAAAAATACAAGAAATACCTACATTATGGAAGCTAAGGGAAAAATATTTGCTATATTACACAACCAGATTCAAAAGAAACGCAAGTTAACACGAAACAAACTTATAAAGGTAGAAAGATGAAAAACTAAAACCTATGAACTGCAGCCTGCCTCCTCGTTCTTCCCTGCTGATTGCCCCCGACCTGCTGGGTCGCAGGCACCGCGGTTACCCCATCAGTTTCTGCCGCAACTCCGGCCGGCAGCTCCATTTGAAGTCTGTCGAGGTCGGCACGGGAAATCACGCAGCTGCGTTCACCATCCTTCCCCAGAACAAATATGCTGCCATTTCGCGTGTAACAATTACGCACGCCAAAGTGCTGTCTGGCAGCCATAAATAGATCATGCCGGGGCTTAGTCAAGAACTCCGATATGATAACCCCGGACCCTTTTAAACCTGATTTAGCAAGCCAGACAGCATCTCGGACTGAAGTTTCTCTGAACTCCACTAAAATGCACCTAGTTAAGTTACTACGAGGGCGGCCCATGCGATGAGTTCGTGCTATACCAGTGATAGTAATATCTCTCTTCAAATGGGACTTCATTATATCAAGTACACGAACAGAAGTGTCTTCGTCTGCAGCCTCGGATATACCATGAAGCAGCAATATATTACGCCGTGTCCGCATCTCCTGGCTATCCATCTGTCGGGCAAGGAGCTCTACTTGCCGCTGCAGGGTTTCCACCGACTTGAGCATGAAGTCCCGGAAACAGTTGAAGTCGGCAGCCAAAGATGTGACCGTAGGATTGATTGGAGCGGCTTTCTCAATACGCCCCTGGAAGTCAGCCATCTGCTTCCTGAAGAGCTCGGTCATCTCCTCCATAGACTTTTTCACTTGCTCCATTGTGTGTTGTGTCAGTGAAGTGTATATATTTAAGGTTATTTTCAATGTGCCTCTTAAATTGTTTGAACTAACTGCTGGTAGGTATCACAATTAATTAAACATAAGTTTAATTTTAAAATTGGATTTAAATATATAATATTTTAATTTTAAATAAAATAAAGCTTAAGATGGTGTGTCAGTACTTTTCTTAGCCTACCCTCAGTAATTAGTAGCATAGAGGCAATCCATCTAAGTCCTCAGGGTACGCAGCGCATAGACGATTTTCTGATCGCTATGTCCATGGGCCTCAGTTCCTGCTTTCCAGCAGATGGGCTGAGAGCTCAGTTGTCTACCTTCGTCACATAAAAAAAATGAAATACGGTGAAAAAGTGTCATCTCCCTGAATGTTGATTGTTAAGATTGCATACTTTTTTTTTCGTTTTGACATACAATTGTAACACATACATTCTGGATTTATTTTAGGGTATTTATATGCTTTACATATCTTCGATTGCCTGAGACCATAAAGGAGGTACATACCGTATGATGACGGCAGTAATGAAACATTTGTCACAACCCCAACTCTTCCTGCGGGTGTCGTAAGAGTTGACTAAGGGATTGAAGTATCACTATTCTTTGATAGAATGAGCAGCAGTGTCAAACTGCGCCAATCCGCTTGCCCAGTGTGGCGATTACGGGCATTTATTTGTGTCTATCTATACGCATAGTGGTCGAAAAGTGCTCGAGTGGAGACCACGGCTAGGCAAAACGCAGCGTAGGACGTCCACCCACAAGATGGACAGACGACCTTGTTAAGGTCGCCGGGACACGCTGGATGCAGGTCGCATCTAACCGGTTCATGTGGAGGTCCAGATGGGAGGCCTATGTTCAGCAGTGGACGTCTTATGGCTGAGATGATGATGATGATGATGATGATACACATAGTTGACTGAGATAGGTAGGCTGATGATGAAGCTGATTGAAAAAGTACGATAAATTCGGGGATTTTCGTTTAAATACGAAGGTAAAGTTCACGAAATCTGTACTATGAATGTTTAAAGCGGGTCACACGCATAAGAAATGTAGATTGAATGTCGCTCCATATCTCGAAGATCAACTAAGTGCCACTTGCAACTATCGTAGTAAAGGAGTAGGTAACTATTGTGGTTCTTCTAGAAATGTTTACTATAAGGACACTCAATTATCGTGAGATAAAAAAAAATAATTGCAGTCAGGTTTGTAACGGCAATTCAGTGCGATATCTTTAGAAATTAAAAACTTGATCGGTGTTTTAATATTATAATAACGAGTTTATGAAATTAACACGAAAACTAGATAAGATCATCACATTACATCATCAGCCGACGTAGGCCTCTCCTATTAACTATGCGTATAGACGGATTAGGAGGCAAATGCCCATAATCGCCACACTGGGAAGCGGATTTGCGATCGCAGTAATGTGTCCACTCAAATGACGCTGCTGCCCATCATCGATCTTCTATCAAAGAATGGTCAGTTTCACTTCAATCCCTCGACTTTTACGATACCCGCGGAAAGAGTTGGGGTGGTGACAAATGTATTGTTACTGCCGCTAAATGTCGAGTAACAATGATTAAAAATGTCCATCTTTCAATAATCCATTTATACCAGCTTAACTGAACCACCCTAACACTAATCAAGATGGGTACTAATCTGTCAAACACAGTCCCTCATATAGCAGGAAAGCTTTATTTAGAAACTTAGGCGCGTAAACGACGGGACGAATGCATTCTGTTCAGTTCGCGAGCGGCGCGCGCGCGGGCAGATCGCCTTAGTCTCGATTTAAAAAAAAAAACTTGCGTTTACTTACCGGCTGGTTGTAATTAAAAATGCTGGCCGGTTGTGTGAACTTGTGAGGATTTGAATTTCGAATGTGATGGATTGTGTTTTGTTTTGTGCATTGATGGATTTACACTGGATTAGTTTTGGTATGTATTATGGTGTGGATAATACATTTTATTTATAATATTTAGTTTCTTAGGGATACGTTGTAGTAGTAGAGTAAAGTTTTGTTTATTCAAGCGTTACTGCTTAAATACGAAATAAGAAAGTTAGTAAAAATATGTAACCAATATGTATGAAAAATGTTTTCAGTACAGTTGGTCTTATTTTTACGCGAGTAGTGCGAGAACTGCATGATTTCTCGTCAGGTCGAAGCGTCGTACGATACACGTTCGAAAAGGAAATTCGTAACTCGTGTTGATTTGAAACACTCGCTTCGGTCGTGTTTTAATTTATCGTCACTCGTTTCGATCTTAATTTTTTCATGATTTCGGTGTTGGTTCTATACCAAAATTGCTGAATATGACTGATATACATATACGGTTTGTACGGTTTAGCGAGTCATAAAACACCGTGTTATTATATTATTATTAGTTTTTTTTAGTATACATTAGGTATCATTATCAGCATCGTTAAACCAAATATTAGGTTTGTCACGTGTGAAATGGAAATTCGTAACTCGTGTCGATTTAAAACACCCGCTTTGGTCGTATTTTATTTTAACGCCACTCGTTTTGGACTACAATTTTCGGAGTTGGTTCAATAATAAAAGTTGCTCAAAACAACTTATATAATATACAGTGTGCACTAGGTTATTGAGTTATTAGGGACTCACGAAACACCACGTAGTCCCACATTTTTAGCTTGAATAATTAAAGATATTTCAGTTCGTTCTAAAATATAATCCTCTTTGCCTAATGGACAGCACATAATATCTCAATAAAGGCTTAATAGAAATATGAAGGTCGAAATACAATAGGCATGTTGACTGGCAAGTCAAATCAGCATCTTTTTTCGAACTGCCAAAACGATCACCACTATGGAATTTTATACGAAATACTCAAAAGTGACATCACGTTTGAGTACTGCCAAAATGACCTACTATTTTAAGTTCTTTTCAATTTATTAAATAGAAGTTCTGTACAAAAATTACTGCAATCTACATCTTAGTAATAATATCTTCGTGTATTATGTCGTGCATAATGTTAAATAATTTATTTTAACTACAGTCACCATCCCTATTATAGAAAATTACATATTAGGAGCATTCTGTGAAAACATCTACATTTTGTCACATACTTGACGCTATTCTAGGTAGGTAAGATTTTATACATAGATGCACTTTCTTAATTTTGTCAGCCTGACGTAGCCTAGTTGGTAGTGACCCTGCCTACAATGCTGGAGGTTCCGGGGGCAAATCCCCGCGAGGGCATTACTTGTGTATTTATTTATAAATATTAAAATTATGTTCTAGGAACAAAATCAAAATCGTAGCTGTATATGTATTTAAGTATCTAAATGTATATCCATACACATCCAATATCCATCTATTATATATATTATCGCTTGGTAGCTTGGTACCCCACATAACAACCCATAATTGAGCTAACTGTGGGACTAGGTTGATTTGTGAGAGATCTCCCAAGATATCTATTTATTTATTAAAAAAGTTTTAGCCACTGCTCTGTGGGTGAATCAACTTTTTTCTGTCTGTTACCATGGTTACGGTCGCCTAAGTCACGCTGGTTTTATGCATAATTATGATACTTCAACTACGCAAACATGCATTTTTCTAGTGTTAATAAACCCTTTCCTTGATTGGCCATCTACAAACATGGACTTTATACATGTTTGCATGGATTAACCCCCTTATTCATATACGTTTGTTCACTTAACAAGCCGCTAATAATTGTTTGTCCCTTTTGCTCTTATGGACACATTGTTAAGACCGAAAGGAACAAACAATTATTGGCGGCTTGTTAAGTGAACAAACGTTTATGAATAAGGGGGTAAGTATTTAGCATGATTTTGCATAAAACCAGCGTGACAGAAAAAAATATTCATATTGTACACCCCTCTACTTGTCAAATTCTTCAGTTTTTGTACTGACTATGATATAAAACATGCACCATGAGTAGACCCCCAACAAGGTGGGCTGATAACCTGGTGAAGGTAGCAGGAGTCCGCTGGATGCGGGTGGCGAAGGACCGGTCATTGTGAAAATATTTAGGAGAAGCCTATATTCAGCAGTGGATGTCTGCTGATATGATGATGATGATGATATAAAACATGCGGTGTAGTGATATAGACATTATAAATGACATCCTGCAACTCCCAATCATTATAGTTAGTACCTAATGAATGAGAATGTGCCGACGCAAGGACATGTTTTTGCTGTGATAGACGTGTATGTATGTACAGTCAAGGGCATTAATATATATACACTTCTCCATACTGACCCCTTACAAATGTGTCTATATATTAATGCACTCGACTGTAAGTATGTGTTAATCCGCTCCAGCATTATAATTTGTCAAATAAGTGGCTGACACTTGATATGGTAGTAATGGTATACATTTTAAATGTCGTCTGTGAAATAGAAAAAAAATTATAAAATATCGGTAACCGATGTATTCATTCAAGTTTAACACGAGAGGTCAGTAAATAAATTCTGCACAATATTGACAGACTAGTCCAGCAAGATATGTGTATATTTGATTCCCCCGGCTCTCATACCACATCATCATCATCATCATCATCATCATCAGCCTATGTTAGTCCACTGCTGGACGTAGGCCTCTCATCAATCTTGCAGAATGGTCAGTGACACTTCAATCCCTTAGTCAACTCTTACGACACCCGCAGGAGGAGTTGAGGTGGTGACAAATGTATTCTTACTGCCGTCACCACACGGCAACTCATACCACAGTATATACCTACTATATCATTTTAGATTTCGAAACATTATAACTTTCTAACCTAGTTCTTATTTTCGCGTAGTCTTTGAGAAAAAAACACTAATATTTTCTTCTGTTACCGCGAAGATTACACATGAAATAAAACTATGTAAACGCGACCTGTAAAATGTTCGAAACGTCGGAATGAAGTTAAAATTAGTTAATATATGCAAGTTTATCCGTTTTCATAGTTTTATTTCAAAAAAACACTTGTTATATGTAACATGGCGTTAACAATTGCCGATGCCAGCCTCGTATTCATATCGGGCTCGCTTACGCTCGGCCATCAATAACAACCTACATTCTCTACTTAGACAGCAATCCCTTACTTTGCAGCTTTTATACTAATGCGATAGTATCTGTGACTTCAATGATTGAAACAGCCTGCACTATTTAAAGGTTTACACCAAACTATAGTGAATGCTCCTTCTATCCCCCACTCTACGAAATTCGTTCGTTACACAAAATGTAATTCGTCGAAATTCGTTGATTTCGTAGAGTGGGGGATAGAATGAGCATTCGCTTGTTGGGTCGGCATCGGCATCCATCTTAATAATCTACTAGTTAATATTTTCTTCGGTTACCGCGAGGATTACACATGAAATAAAACTAGGAAAACGGATAAACTCGCGTATATTAACTAATTTTAACTTCATTCCGACGTTTCGAACACTTTACAGGGCTCGTGGTCTGCGGATGACTGACAATGGAGGAAATTTGATAGATCTATCTCCATCAATAATAATAACGTCGGAATGAAATTAAAATTAGTTAATATACGCGAGTTTATCCGTTTTCATAGTTTTATTTCAAATCTACTAGTTACTTCAATGATTTGTCATTGAACGAGCACGCACTATCTAACAAGCATGATGATTCGCTCTCACGCATAGGGGACACCTGGCTAAATTCGACGCTTCCTCTCGCATTTTTGCTTTCCAACTAGCAACACAGAGTATATTGGAAGCAGGGTCAAATAAAAATCGTCATATTATCACATTACTAGTCTGGTTTCAGTCCACTGCTGGGAGTAATACTTATAATGTTCAAAAATATAATTATATGTATAAACAGGGTGCTCGCGAGCATTCCGAAAGATTTTAACTATGCATTCTAGACATCAAAATAAACAAAAAATATTATGAGACCTAATGATGTCAATTCCACAAAAAAAAGTTGATTATCTCTGAAACAAAGCCGAATCCAAGAATTTTTTTTATAACATTAAAGACTAAATATGGCCAGGAATAAAATCTTTTGGTTTCCTTGCGAGCACCCTGAATATCGCCACGATAAGATAAAACAAAAAACAATAAATGCGGTCAAAAAATGGCTCTTCGAAATAGTAGCAGAGTTGTTTGTTTAGTGTCTAAATTTAACGCCATTAAATACTCATAAATAATAATAATAGGTTGGGACTGAAGTGCCTTTTTCAAGTTTCATTGTAAAGTACTATGTAGTTTTGTGGCCTCATGTTTGATAAATACATGTTTCAATGTTTGTGTTTACTAATAAAATACTAATAAGTAATAAAATACTATCTCGTAAAGCAATATTTTTCGACAATTGGTCGTCTGTTGAAAGAATACTATTTTTGTATCTGTAACATTTTCATTTATTCAAGTCAATAAGAAATCACATACATTATCATCAGCTATATCCATCCACTGCTGCACAAAGGCCTCTCATATTATCTACGCGTATGAACGCTATAGAAAGTAAAGGCTGAACCACACCGCGTATGTGTGCAGCGCGTTCCACGCTACGCGAGCGGTGTATCATCTAATACGACATTTACATAAGCTACAACGCGCACGTCACGCACACGCGCTGCTCACGCATCCAGGGCCCTATACCACAAAACTTTACAAGCGTACAATTCTATAAAATTGTATAAATTCCCATACAAAAAGTTGACAATTATCCGATGGCGCAGCGAGGGGAGTCCCCCCATAAGGTGGACTGATGACCTGGTGAAGGTCGCAGGAGTCCGCTGGATGCGAGTGGTACAGGACCGGTCATTGTGGCAATTTTTGTGGGAGGCCTATATTCAGCAGACGTCTTTCAGCTGATGTGATGATGATGATGACATAATATTCTAAGATTACTCTGTATAACATTTGCAACGATCCAGCAACCTTCACTACGACAGTTTAACATACTCAAATCGTGCGTCACGAGTGGGTGCAGAGTGAATCGAGTATAGTACCTCGTGACCGTGTTGTGCTAATTTATATCACGTCCTTGACACTGCTGTGGGACGCTACGGTGTTTATTGGACTGTGGGCCTCAAATTTATAGTAAAACAAGTGCAAGTTGAACAAAAATACTGATAATTTATTTTTTTTATTTATTGATAATGGGAAACAAACAGCATACAAAAAGGACATTTGAAAAGTTACACTAGGAATATACATAAGCCAAACAGTTTCCACTACTGAATAGACAATTTTTTAGATGCTCAAAGTGGACGTGCTTATACAATTTAATTAAAATATTATTTTTTCCTGGTATTTAACAAAACTAATATCAATCCAAGGTAAAAATCTAACATGCATTAATCTAATTTTACAAAAGCTTATATCAATATGCATATGGTAGGTGTAGGTATTATTATTATTAGCTCTAATATTAACTAATCTAAACTAGTAATAATAGTAATAATGCCACAATGTCGTAACAGATGTGCTTACCTTAGAAAAAATCAACTGCGAAAGACCCTGGTTGTCACGGGATTCGACCCGCTTCCTCTGGATTGCCGGTCCAACGTGCTTCCAATTACACCAGACGACCTTCCGTGAATCACAGCGAATTTAATCAATGGTATTGAGAAGCTAATCATTAGCGACATCTGTACTTAATGTTTCGAAGGTACTACAACCTTAAGCCACACTCCTAAGACGTATGCCTCACATAATCGTCTGCAAACTCGGCAACTCTCCGCTGCGTTGAATTTGCTATAGAATTTGGTATAAAATACTGACTTTGTCCCATTGCACCTTAGGCCTGCC
>JALPQI010022007.1:0-18863 GCA_025490895.1 Thaumatotibia leucotreta
AAAAACCCATTTTAAAATCAAACAAGTGGAGAATGATTAGGTACAATAAAATACATATAAAATCGCTAAGTAATATTTAAAACATTTAATCATGAAAATTGATTACGCAAGTAATTATGCTTCGTTTTACGATATGTTTATAATTGTATAATTTAATGTACTAATCGAATAGTATAATACATCGTGTATTTCATATTTCACGGGCGTATAAATTTATCCATGGTCTCTTAAATGGCCTGAAGCCGATTCCGCTACGTTATTTAACGCCCGTTTACATTATCAGCCTATGATAATCCACTGCTTAACTATGCGCATAGACGCATTAGGAATTAAATGCCCATACTCACCACGCTGGGCAAGCGGATTGGCGATCGCAGTAATGTGTCCACTACTTATGATGACGCTGCTGCCCATCATCAATCTTTTATCAAATAATGGTCAGTGACACTTCAATCCTTTAGTCGACTCTTACGACACCCGCAGGAGGAGTTGGGGTGGTGACAAATGTATTTTTACTGCCGTCACCACACGGCCGTTTACTTTCTATCTATTCCGTTTACTTCCTATTTTGTATTATTTTGTATTTTAGCAGACGTTTATGAATGAGGGGGTATGTTAATAACGCCGCGGTAGTACATGGTACCTACGGGTACTGGTGCCTCTCTGATGATAGGTGGAAGGTGACTACAAACGACGTGCCTGATGGCCGGTGACGCCGGCTTCCCGATCCAGTTTGGCTTCGTTAAATGAGTCCTTTGTATGAGTAACTTCTAGATGCAATGACAAATTACTACATCAAGTACAGTCAGTGATAAAATGTATAAAAGTAAGTTTTTGTTAATAATTAGGTAGTTATCAACAAAAACTTATTTTGAAATTGATAAGCTCAAGCTATATTTAAATAATTTTGTGCTCAGTTCTATCTCGGACACATTATGTCAAAAACTTATAATAAGTTTCGCCTTTTCTACGGAACTAGGACTTAGCTAGCACCGTGAATTTAACACAGACTAACTTTCTATACCTCCTGCTTTCTCCAATACGCTAGTATGAGCAGGATGGACAAAAAGTAGGTGAGTCTTTAACTCACTGCGCTAAGCCATGGTAAGCACCCTGAGGACAAACGATCGATAAAAACAGCGTAGGATGTTAATGACAACGCAATACGTCTACGATTTCTCGCAATTTATTTTTGTATTACCATTATCAACTCGCCTACACTTGTCAAGTTTATCAAAATAACGACTAAGCCATTTCAAATTGGACGCTAAGCGTTCCTATTGAGATCGGCTTAATTGGCAGATTATTGAAAAGTTACTCAAGGTATAAAAAAATCTTTAAATAGAAACAGAAAATGACTAAGTATTTATGTAGACATTTCATTTCTGTACTCAATATTGACAGAATGAATGATATTTTACTTATGCAAATTTTCTTTACGATGAAAAAGATATTAAAACCCCCAATTTATTCTAACACCGTGACAACCTCTCGGTTTACCAACTCGTTTCATTTCAGCACATTCCTAAATGATGCAAGTACATCAGAATTTTGTTGCTATAAGTCATTTTGGATACTGCCTTAAATAAAACCTCGTAATGAGGTATCTGTACAGCGCTTAGTTGCCTACTGGCAAGTCGTAAACGTGATCTTTATCTCAATGAAGAGAGGACGCGTGAGGATTTTTTAAAGCTGAATAGCGAATTAGAAATAACACCAGTAAAAATAAAATATGTGATCAAAAACTGTGTATTCTAAGAATCTCCTTTTAATGGGATCATACAGTGTTTCCTGAGTCACTAATTCATATTCTCGCACACACCTTATACATAAACAGTGATTTTTTGTTTAAAAGACCGAGTGTATGTAATAACTTATAAAAAACGTCTCGTTCGCGTTTTCGTTTTCATCGTCATTGGTATGAAATTGACGATGAAAACGTAAACGCGATCAAGACGTTTTTTATAAGTTATTTGGGCAATTCTGAGGACATATTGATGAACTTACTATAGGACCGACTAAATAAAAAAATGTATGCTCCATACATTCCCCCTACTAAAAATGCATTTCAACCAAACGAGCATTCGCTCATTCTATCCCCCACTCTACGAAATTCGTTTGTTACACAAAACGTGATTCGTCGAAATTCGTTGATTTCGTAGAGTGGGGGGATAGAATGAGCGAATGCTCGTGTGGTCTAAATGTACCTTAATGTCTCAATCAAATATCTACCTGATTTTGACGAGTTATTTGTAATAAAAATGTAGGTACGCAAAGTTCGATCGTGTGGTCCGAAACTACGGTATATTTTACTTGACCGTTTATTTCGTTTAATTACTTTAAGGCCGATTCAATAATGGCATTTCAAAGTTATTAAAACCTTATTCCCCATCAAAACCTTCTTCAAAGGAACAATTAGTTTATCCTTATAGATTTATTAGAAACATCGTTAACGATCTAATAATTGCTTTTATAGGCAGTGAGAATACATTTGCTCCTGCTGCGGGTGTCGTAAGAGTCGACTAAGGGATTGAAGTGTCACTGACCATTCTACAAGATTGATGATGGGCAGCAGCGTCATCATAGTGGACACATTACTGCGATCGCCAATCCGCTTGCCCAGCGTGGCGATTACGGGCATTTATCTCCTAATGCGTCTGTACGCATAGTTAATAGGAGAGGCCTACGTCCAGCAGTGGACTAACATAGGCTGATGATGAATGCGTTTTACGCGTGCCTTTTTTTTTCATGTGAGAACTGCCATCAGGCTTTGACGACTATAATCAGTTTTGTTGAGGGAAAGTGGCGTTCTGGTTTTGGAGACCATCGTCTCACATGAACCACTACCTACTATAAATTTAGTACTTACAATGTGCTTTCGTTTGAGCCTTTGTACAGTTTGTGTCCTGTCTAGGCTATATACGAACAAATAAAACATGGAAGCCGCACGCCATATTAAATTGCCTTTCAAAAACGGTCCTGAATTTTAGTTGATAACTGTCAAACCCTCTTCAATGCATCACGGTAATGAATGTCAATATCAAACTACAAAAACTTAAACCGCCATTTAAAAATAGTTGTGATTGGTCCATCAAAGTTTTGATTGGCTATATATTCTAGAAACATTTGTCAAAGACGTTGCGCCAAAATATACGCGATGTTAAGAAAAGAGCTATGTTCGGCCCGTCTTGGCACAATTAAACAATTGCTTTTGGGGGCATTTTTGAGCTGGCGTTAGACGTCCGATTGATGGATATGGATATGTATGTATATACACAAGTTTGTACATGATTAAACAAACAATATGATCATCGTCAGTCTATTTCAGTCTGCTGTACTTATGCCTCTCCTATTATATATGCTCATGGGCGCATGAGGAGCTATATGTGAATGCCCATAGTCGGCACGTTGGCAAAGCGGCTTGGCGGTCACTATGATGAGATTGATGAGGCTACTGACCATCATCAATCTTCAATAAATGTATGGTCAGCGACACTTCAACCCCTTAGTCGACTCTTAAGACACTCACCGGAGGAGTTGGTGACAAGTGGGTCAAAATACACTCTGTCACGCTTTTAGTTTCTGTTTCGACTCAGCATATAAAAAAAATCCGGTGCACTTGTTTTTTTCACGCTAGATGTTAATCCATACATCAGAAATTGAAAACAAAACATCGTCTAATACAAAAATCACCACTGCGTCACGTTTTTAAGGGACACAAAATAAGACAACGAAAAGAATTTTAACCCAAAACCCAAATTTATTATTATTGCCGGTACTACACCTAGAAGCAAATAATGGACCTACAAGGGGAAAACACAGGATTATTTTTTATTTATCATTCAAATTTCAGGATCTCTGATTAAAAATCTGATGTCCATACATTTCCGTCTGGGTTTGCACGGACGACTAGAATTTTTCCTCGAATCGGATGTCGATCCTGTAGCAAAAGTGCATCAGTCTGACCTCTGAATTAACCCCCTAAAATTAAGCACGTGAACAAAAATCGTGTATAAATAAATAAAACCGGGCTAGACTTTTGGCTGTGTCGCGGCCAGAGTCAGGGGCATGGTTACACGCGCTACCTTCGCCTCAATAGGCTACTTGACCCATTTTTAAAGTTTGTCGTATATTATTAATCAATATCAGATTAACGGAAAAAAAAAATATAGTACATTACTATAGAGGACGGGAAACGAAGGGTTACAGGCCAAGTAGATATATCTGGCCGAAGGAACTGAGGCCAGGTAGTGATACGCGGCCTGTAACCCTGTTTCTCGCCGAGATTTGTATAGTGCTTTTCTCAAACTTGCCATGAAATAATCCGAACTGATTTCGCCGAACTATACTATTTGATTTGTAAATAAACCAATAGTACAGTATCGTACAACATTAAAAAAAAACATTCGCGCCTAACTTTTTTTTAAATCTGTTTGAGGTATCCTTTTACCTGGTGGTATAGACATTAGTTCTTAGGTTATTTTTTTTTCTGTGGCTGAATGTCAAGACATAGTGTCACAATTTGACGTTTCAAAACAAAAGACAGTTTGTTTGCAGTCCTAGGTGTGAAATAAATACATGAAATCTCTTTACATATCATCTTAGCATATGCCACCGGATACATAGTATTTCCGGGTTTAATTTAAAGTAAATAACATCAACATTCCGTAGCAAGTTTGAGAAAAATATATTTTTTCACGACCTAGAAAACCGCAAAATTATAACTTAAAATTTAAACTTTCGTTACCGCGCGAAAACGATACTAGCCATGTTAATGCTTGGATTATCTGTGGTGTGACGTCACTCAACCCGAAAACAAACATTTGACATGTCGCTTATGTTATGTCAATGTCACAGCAAAGCAACATGCCTATATGTCCATGGCGAATTTCACTCGTATAAGGTTTGACATGAAGTTAGTTTAAGATCCTATGACGTCATATCATGGCCGACACCGTTTTCAGAGAACGAAATTAAAAAAAATAAAACAAATTTTTCAATAAAAAATATGTACCCAGTACCCATCAAACACTTTTAATACACCGTAATCGAAAAATATTGATCTTTTCAATAAATACTACAGAAAATAATAATTTTTTGTACTAAATTTGATATGGTCAAGAAAGGTGGTCAAGAAGATCTGCTGGGAGACCACCGACAAGATGGTCCGACGACATCTGCCGAACCGCAACAAAGCAATGGATGCGATTAGCACACGACCGAGGAAAGTGGCGTAATAAAGAAGAGGCCTATACCCAGCAGTGGGTGGACACGGGCTGAATAGAATAGAATAAAAATTTGATATGAGTCAAGTAGCCTATTAGGTACTTTACTCGACGGTGACTCTTTGCGGGTGTCCGTTGCTCTCCGCCTGGGCTGCGATGTATGTCAACCACATTTATGCATCTGCGGCTCTATGGTGGGGGTTGACGGTCATCATGCTTTGAGCTGCCGTCGTTGTACTGGCAGGCATCCGCGTCACCATGCCCTCAACGACATCGTCCAGAGGGCACTAAAGTCGCAGTTTTGCACAGGAGGCGGTGCGGACTTTGACTAGTTACTATTTGTAATTATTTTTAGTTAAGGTTTTTTTTTTGAAATGTATTGTTATTTTTATGACATGTCTGAATATATATAATAAATATTATAAATAAATTAAAATGAAATGTGTAAGTAAGTTGAGTGTGTACTCGTAAGTACCTACGCTACGTAACTGAAGAACGCTTTAGTCAGGAACACTTGACATTCCTTTCAAGCCTTTTCCATCTGAACATTATGTTAGCTTTGGTAAGTATGCTTGTTTTGGTCTACTAATAGATACTCTATATGCGTCCTTTGCTCGATTTTTCTATGCATAAGTAAAAACCGTGCCCTGTGTAAACGCTTTTAAATTCGCGACAAAACAAACACTTTCACATGCTAATGTAGGTACATACTCAGACTAAATTTCTCGCTGCAAATTGCTAGCTCAACAACCTACTGTTCCTACATACAAAAAATATCTACGGACATACATAGGGTGTGGGTAAGTGTCATATGAGGTAAACGTACGCAGTTACTAAATGTACGCTAAATATTACATATATGTGGGATTCTCTATTGCCTCCGAATAAAATGCGTTTCTTCGTTAATTTATATTTATTTTCACCATCTAAATTGTTTTACTTCTTTCACACCACGTCTTTTACACCACACATTCTTTCGTTCCCTGTTCAAATCGTTCTCCCGTCCCTCTCGCACCGTCTACCATCCTTCTCTCACACGTACGCTCCGTTTCACTCATCTTCTTACGTTCCGATCCTACATATAGTTCAGACTAAACTACGGATTGCGTCCTCTTTACACTTATGACTACGGTACATGAAGAGAAAGTATCCTTGTTTATACGATGCTTTCGTAATAGTACATTGTGCATCAAGGGAGGTAAGTACGGAATTACTAACGAGAGTGTTAGAAGCCCGACGCCGTTAGGCGGAGGGCTTTTATGACTCGAGTTAGTATTCCGCTTACCGACCGTGATGCATACAATGTTTTTCATCACACTTGCCAACCAAAAAATAAGTTTTAAGCCATAATTTAATTAAATGACGTACTGACATTTCTATTACTCCCTAGGGAATTTCACTTCTCTATTACTCCCGCTGCGCGCGCAAGCAATGGCGCGCTTAGACAGCAAGTGTGATGAAAAATATTTTATTTAGTTCCGGATCGTACCTGGTCCAACAGATTTCGTTGGACATTCAACGCGGCAACGCGGCCGGTGTAATAGGGACTTTTGGGCTGGGTATGGTTCGGGATGATTTCTTCAGCTAAGTCCTGTTGTGTTAGCATGTAGATAATATGACGAAGCTTGTTGCGGATCCCATCATTGATGTGTATGAGACGAAGCCTGTTGATTTATTTTGCGTTTGTTGCCCTCTGACAAAGCCTGTGTTGCAAATATGTTTCCGATGTATAATAAAAATAAAATTATCTAACTTTTATTTAGTTAAATTTTTAATATCGAGACTATACATTGTAAATTCGGCAAGTAGCTATTTGTAAGAGTAAGGGTGCGGCTCCACTGACGCGGAGCGGAGCTGTGCAAAATTGACCAATTACATTCTTCAAATTCGAAACACTGATGTGGTCTCATTGGCCGAGCTCCCACAGCTCCGCATCAGTGGAGACTCACCCTTATAATAGCAATAAATAATATGTTTTTGTTACATGTTGTTATGACATAGGTAGTATAGGTGTATACCTAATTATAGTCGCCATAACATACAAATATGTATAGTTGCCTCCAGAGCGCTCAAAAATATCTGAACACGCCTCTATTGCTATGGCAATAAAAGAGAGTTCAGATATTTTTGAACTCTCCGGACGCTACGATAAATTTAATGGCGACCGTACACTTTACTAAATTCGTTGTTCAAATTGGAAGCGGTACCAGAATTTGACTGATTTATCAAACGTTCAGCGAGTAATTAATTATTCTTTTTCATGTAATCATTGATTCAAAATGGCAGGTTAAAATAAACATTGCGGCTTAAATTGCGGTGATTTTCTCATATCGGCCAATGGCATTCCAATTGCATCGATATCCCAGTAGCCGTAACATATCGCTCTCACAATAATACAAGGTTCTATGCACTTTGTCAACCTGAAATTTGAACACCCGAAACAGAACCCTGTAGGGTAAAATACTTATATATTTTTTTTAGTTAAGGGTATATTTTAAATCTACGAACTTTGTAGATCACGAATATACCATTAGCTAAAAATAGATATATTTTGAGTTAATTTAATACTGCTTTGATGGTGTGCTAAATGCTCGTTCTTATATCTTCCGGACTTTAGGTATGAGCTTAGATATATTTTTTTAGGTAGGTATAGTTCCATCCCAAAAACTTACGTAAGAACACACAGGTGTAACTAAGTTCTTTGATATTTAAATTTTGACCTTGTCGTTTGGGTCAAGTTACTCTGGTTCTACTTACTTAGACTTGCGCCCGCTCAACCAATACTATTAAACTAGGTAAAACCACAACAAAGGTGGACTTCTGAGACTGACAGACTGAATAACATTGGAAATAGCACGTATTCAAACGTAAACATTTTAAGCCTTGATTTTGAAGTAAACCGCTGAAACTTTGTTATGAATGATTGGGGAAATGGAGGCCTAAAAGATGTACCCTAGGGGGCTAAGCGCCGCGGAGGGGGTAGAAAATGGGTTTTGAATTTGATCAAATTCAACAACTGCAGACAAATTTAGAAAGGTGTTTAAATTAAGAAACCTGTTACACGAATAAGAAAACATTATAGGATGTTGATTAATATTATAAAAGATTCATGATTAGAAAGAGTGGCTTTGAGTGGCTTAAGGTTGTAGTACCTTCGAAACATTAAGTACAGATGTCGCTAGTGATTAGCTTCACAATACCATTGACTAAATTCGCTGTGATCGACGGAAGGTCGTCTGGTGTAATTGGAAGCACGTTGGACCGGCAATCCAGAGGAAGCGGGTTCGAATCCCGCCGTGACAGCCAGAGTCTTTCGCAGTTGATTTTTTTCTATTGTAAGCACATATGTTACGACATTGTGGAATTATAAAAGATAAAAATGCATTGTTCAAAGGAAACATATTAAGGGTGCCTTATTTCCACCAGAACTATGTCATGTAGATGCGTTTCATATCACCAAATGTATTTTATATTTTTGGGTTAGTGAGGTTTTGGGTTGCCTTTAATTTCGGAAGTAGGTATAAGTAGTGGAAAGTAGTGCTTTGTACTCGTATTAATAAGCGCTTGTGGCCTACGCAGCGGTCGTGAGTTCGATCCCCGATCCCCTCAATGAGTTTCTCAAAAACGTATGTACGAAATGTTATTTGATATTCACAAGAGCTTTACGGTGAATGAAAACATCGTGAGGAAACCTGCATACACCAGCGAAGAAATTCAAGGGTGTATGTGAAGTCCCCAACAAGTACTGGGCCAGAGTTGGAACCACACAAAATAGAGTTGCGGAAAAAATGGCCAGAAAAACAACAGCAACTCGTATTAATAATATTTTACCGACGATTTTATTTTACGACCACTATACTACGAGCATATGGAAGTACGGGAACAGTGAAGGTTATCGCAAAGATAGAGTTGAGTTTGCGACATCTTTAAAATTTTCGATAAGCACTAGGAAATGGCAGACCAAATGAGAATAATTCCATTTAGAATATAAAAGGTTGTAAAATGGCCTCAGTAAAAAGGAGCAATTAGCGGACGTAAAGGCTTTTGATAATAAATCAACAGTATTCGGCCTTTCTTTAAGCATGGCACTTAATTACTTTCAAAGCTCCTTCGACGACATAATCTTAAGAAAACTGGCGGCACGCTTTACAAGTTTGCCTTTGTTCTTGTTTAAGGTATATTACCTAAGTACGTATACTATTCTTCAGTTAAGATTAAAAAAACCGGCCAAGAGCATGTTGGGCCATGCTCAGTGTAGGTTACCGGAGGTAGGTCGTATCTTAACACGGATTTCATAGTAAGATACGACGTTTCGAAAAATATTTCAGAGATTTCTCGAACTGTTTGTAACTTTTTTTTGTTTGTGTGGTACGGGAATACGGGATCAAAAAAAAACAAAAATATAGGTCAAACATTCGTCTTACTCTGAGCACTCTATTGACCGGTATTATTGATAAATTAGAGCTGTACGAAGAAGCGTGCAAAGTTTCGGACATAATTTCCCAAAACTTCGTGTTGCTTAGGGTCGCTTAGGGATATAATGTGCCCATGAGAAAAGGGATAAATATGAATAGCGGATTTCTAACCAAATTTGAAGTTAAAAATATCGCATGAAATTTGCCGGATTCCGTCTACAAGTATTTTTTTCCGAACTAGAATTATTGATAAGTACTATTGAGTGCTAAGGAGGCATGAACACACGACCATCCCTTCACACATCATCAGCCTATGATATACTGCTGGTATATCATAGGCTGATGATGTGTGGGACGTAGGCCTCTCCTATTAACCATGCGTAATTGCGTATAGATGCATTAGGAGATAAATGCCAATAATCACCTTACCGGACGACACTGCTGCCCATCATCAATCTTTTATCAAATAATGGTAAGTGACACTTCCATCCCTTAGTTGACTCTTACGACACCCGCGGGAGGAGTAGGGGTGGTGACAAATGTATTTTTACTGCCGTCACCACACGGCCAGACCATCCCGTACTTTTGTCGAATTAAGAGTTCAGAGAAAAAGTTTTTTTAACCTTTTTTTACCGTTACGCAAAGTTAAACGTATTTTAGGAAACGATATTGTTACTGTGTTGTCTTAGTCTTCTCACACATAATTGACACATATCAGATGGACAAAAATAGCACATTTCGATACAAGTGCAAAAAAAAATTTTTGGTCGAGGGTCATAGTTGGAGCCCGAGTGAAACGAGGGATTTTATACGTGTCTCGAACGACTTTTTTCATAACAAGTGCCTTAAAAAGAGAAATTTACGCACGCGAAGCGTGCGCAAAGTTTACTTTTCCGCACTACTGGGTGAAAATTGGAGCCCGAGTGCGGAGCACGGCGCAGGCCCGCAGTACGCGTCGGGCTTTGGCCGAGGGTGCTCTGGACGAGGACCCTCTAAATGGGTCGAAACATGTGAGCAATCACCGACTTAAATACGTAAGTATGTAAGTAACCTGGTTCGATAATATTTTAATATAAAATTATCAGATTTATCACTATCCTTTTCCCCAGGCATGTAAAAGGAAAGGACAACTAACATTTTTCTGACAGATATATTTATTCGGGAATGGTGAAACGCTCTAAATATTTAGAATTTGAAACTTACAAGTGGATTCTAGGCCTTAGTGATTATCTTTCGCACATACGGGCCAACTTACTTTACTTAATTTGAGTTTTTTGCAGACTGGATAACAGTCCTAAGTTTAGCGAGTTCAACTTTGACAACGTTGGCATGTTTTCTGCCAGATTTATGAAAGATTTCAGATTGATACGCTGGAATCGGGCCGCAATTCACAATGTAAGTTAGGGGAAAGTGGGGAGGTACACTTTTTACTCTATGCCTCGTAGAAAAGAAAGTACTAACATTTTTTTATGAAATCAATGCTGCTTGGTGGCTATATTATCTGGCTTTCATAAAAGTCCAGCTTAGAGCTAATACAAAGTAAGGTAAGAACGTCAGTTCATTCAGTTCAGTTCATTTGGAAATAACAAAATTCTCACTAAACAAAAATATTGGGGTACATCCGGTACATTCGTACAGTAAAGATTCTCACACATTCTTGGCTGTACGAAAGAACCCCAACCAAAAATGAAAAACTTAAAACAAAAAATAAAAATAACCGGTATCCTAATCATAAAGTGAACCATTCCATACATAGTTCAAAGATTATTATGAAGTGTATTTAATTACGTTTGTAACAGAGCAAAGCTTTCTGAAATCAATGCATTTAACAATTACTCTTATAATTACTTTGAGGTGTCAAATACACGTTTTAATTTTTTTTGAAGAAACTAGCTGCCATATTTCCAGCCCTTCTAAATATAATATAAATTTATTTTCACTAACTTTTACCTGCAGATGTGTGATGTACGTGATAAAAAATAAATCTAGTTATTGCAGTCATCCGATCTTACATTAGATCCGATCTTAGCCGAGTGTACCTTACCTGTCTATCAACGTACTATTTATACTACTATACTTAGATACAGATGTAGCGGTATAACCTATATCCACAATTTTATGAAAAAAAATTGAAAAAAATGAAAATGAATAAAATTTACTGTACTAAAAGCAACATTTCAGTAATATCACGACCCTGTGTCCTGAGCTAGGAAGCCCTGTGTTACAGGACACAGTTTCACATTCCACAGATAACTAAGCTTATTAAGAATAGGTAGGTAATACTTGTGGTTGGTCAATCAAAGTTTTGAATTTGAAATCCTATATGAAATGAATTTGTCCACAATATTGCGTGGACACCAGTGTTATGAAAATTGCTTCGTCATTTTTGAGCTCGCGTTAGACGTCCAATGTTAATGGATAAGGCCCTGGGTTTTCTGACCATGACCACCCGTCGCCGGCGAACGACGCGTGTCCGCCGCCGACGACGTTCAAATGTTTTGTTACCCGCAGAGAAACCACTCTCAAACATTCGAACGTCGTCGGCGGCGGACACGCGTCGGTCGCCGGTCGCCGGCCAGAAAAACCAGGTCCTTAGAGATCACTGATTTCTCAGCACCGGAATGAGTCCTGCTGGATGGACTGCTATTCCTAATGAACACCATGATCCCATCACTGTACGCAGTGAGGTACAGTTACGTTTGCCGGTGACCCATCACTGGTCATCACACCAGTGAGATTCGAAGATCACTTCCCTGGTTTTTAAAAATTAATTTTGTATGGAAGAAGCGATGCGGTCCGACCGGAGCCGTCTACATCCGTGAAGCCGATCGGCTAGAGGCCTAGATCTTTGCTCCTTGTTACTCGCAAGGATTTGTGGCCACATCCATACCGTTACACCTCCTCGTTACACAGCCTATCAATGCTTAGATACCTCGCAAGTTTCTTGTAGAACCGTCACCTTATTCAGAACAACTATTACAAATTTCAAATCGAGAATAGTTGCACCATACGGTGCTTTTGTACCTTTTTGGAACGGAACCCTAAAAACACAATTTGTATATTAATCATCATATCAGCCGAAAGACGTCCACTGCTAAACTTAGATCACCCAAGAAAGATTGCCACAATGACCGGTCCTGTACCACCCACATACAGCGGACTCCTGCGACCTTCACCAGGAAATAGAGGCGTAATGAAACAATATACGACTTGCCACCAAATCCATCACCGAGATTTGTTACATTCTGCATCTTTGACATTGACAGAACTGTTTTAAAACCCGCGGTACCCCATCCGTTTGTGTAAATACACAACTAAGCAATGCTTAACAATACAATAGGTACAAATACTCTTCATTGTTCACGTAAGTAAATTAACAAAAAGTGCAAAGAAAGTAGTAGCTTACCTCAACAACAGGCAGTCTTATCCTTAAAAAGCGTTTTTTTTTTAATCTTTATCAAGCGAAGACAGTTATACCCAACCTCAACCCAATAATGCCCGACTCAATAATCACGTCCGCCATGTGCATCGAATGCGGAGTCGGCAATTTTTGGACTTGGCGTTTTCTATCTGAACTTAGTATGGGTTGGCGAACGCAGTAATGTGTCCACTATGATGACGCTGCTGCCCATCATCAATATTTTATTAAAGAATGGTCAGTGACACTTCAATCTCTCTTGAAATCGTCCCTCGTCGACTCTTACGACATCCGCGGGAATAGCTGGGGAGACGACAAATGAATTCTTACTGCCGTCACCACACGGCGGTAGAAAGGTATACGTATTATACGTGGTCGTAATTGTTAGGACGAGCATTATACGGGACATATTACCACTAAAATATAATTAGACGGTCAAACTCACGTATAGTTAGGCGCGCGCCTTGTTACTTCCATTATCTACTCGTATCACGGAGCCCGCCGCTACCGCGATGACTTCACACGGCACGATTTTCAGAGTTCTTGCCCAAAACGTGATCAACGTGTGATCTGGTGGCTTATGATGGTCCCGTTTTATCCATTTATCGTGCTAAGCGTCACTTTTACACTTGCATACTTGTTAAAACGTGACGGCAACGCCGACAAACGATTAAGGTGCGTTCAAACTAATAGAGCATTCGCTGTTCTAACCTCCCACTCTACGAAATTCAATCGGTACACAAAACGCGATTGGTTGATTTCGTAGAACGAGCGCTAGAACAGCGAATGCTCTTTTGGTTTAAACGCACCTTTAGACGCGATACTATCTATCTAAGTATCTACCGGTATTTGGTACTGGTATTATTATTGGTCTATTTTCACTCGCACAAGCTTGCACGGACCTACACGAGCTTATGCCCGCCACTGCGAGCGGAACGGACCTCCGTTTCACGTTCATCGCTAGCCAAGTGCCAGTATGCAGTTGACGGCTGTAAGTCACACCAGCGGTGTAAGTTATAAATAAAAAATAAAATAAATAAATAAATATCTTGGGACACCCACCCCACGGTAAGCTCAATTAAGGCTTGTGATGTATATATAATAGATAGATACATATAGATACTTAAATACATAGACAGCCATGACCAAGGAATAAATATTTGTGATAAATAAATTCACAAATAATACCCTCGCCGGGATTCGAACCCGGAACCTCCAGCTTCGTAAACAGGGTCACTACCAACTAGGCTATGGAGGCTGACAAAAAGTTAAACCGAGCCATTAATGAGTCCGTTCCGCTCACAGTAAAAGGCGGGCATTAGGCTGTGCGAGTACCAACTCGTTTGTTTCATACATTTCATCGCTTCTCATCGGATTTCTTTCAAACCTACAGTTGAGTTTGAAAAAATCCGCAGCAACAGTTTGTACATTGTCTAGTCGCACATTCCACGGTCTCTATCCGGTATTCCCAGTCGGCACAAGACTAACGCAATTTCGTCCATTAGCTTAGTGTGAAAGATCACTGGCCCATTCGTCATTATAATTGCTCGTCGTTTTTTACCCTCACTTGCGTTCGACTTTTGCCATTTAGATAAACTTCCAGATGAGATTGAGAGATAAAATTTAACTTTTTGAAAGCAATTTATAACAAAGGCTCGAACGTTTTCCTGCTTACGCCAGCTGTTCTATCTTTTGCCGATCAATCCTAATCAGATATTGTATTATGTTGAGATTTAAAATTGATGCATATGTTCACAGAATTAGATTTGGATAGAAGAAACAAGTTCATTCATTTGTATGGCGGCCGAGCGTGGCAGATTTTGTACTGAAGTTGTTACTTGCCTATGATTTTAAACATCTCTCAGGCCCTTGAGTATTCATATTTTTTTGTGTTGTTGCAATTAATATTACTTAAGGAGGCATTATTAATGTTTTTGTTCACTTCAACTTACAAAATTTGACGCCAGAAAGCTGCAAGCTGCGATTAAAGACGGACAACTCAATGGATTTCATTGAGTTCATTTGACACGCTAAGTAGATACGTTTGCTTGATCTATGGTATATATGACATCTGTGCATATGTTACACAAATGAGTTCCTAAAGTTGTCACTAGACGCTTTAAAAATTCAAAACATGTTAAAAATTAGTTACCTTAAAATCATGGAGCTTTCAAGAGAAAGCCAGTTCAGAAAACCCACCAAACGAAGGAGTAAAAATTAACTAAAAGTTAAACTCTGCTATGACAGGTGTCCGGATCCGGCACTCTTTTCTGTAGCCCCATCTCTAAGCCATCCAACCTTCATCATCATAGCCCATTAGTCTTTTCTATTCTTCCCATTAGTCTTCATACGCCTGCCGGGACCGGTTTACAGATATCTATTGATGTGCCCGTGAATGGGTGACAGCAGATATACAACACAGCAAATTTCTCCAAAGGGGCTCTACGTGTTGGATTCATATCCCCGAGCAAGTCTATCAAATGCCCCGTGAAAAAAGATCAGATACCTACAAATAGTGACTATTTATGTATAATTATAAAATAGCATTTTTTATGACATTATGATTGCTTTGATTGATTGAAATGTTCAGTATTGGAGCTGTGTCGGACGTCTACGACTCTACGATATGTGATAATGTGATTGCCAAAAAGAGACCCCATTTTTTTGTATAAAAATATAACTAAACTGTGTCTAAGGCCTGAGTAGACGCTCGGGTCGCCCGGCAAGGCGTGCGGCGGGGAGTCCATGTAAAGGTGCATTCAGACCAAACAAGCATTCGCTATTCTATCCCCCACTCTACGAAACCAACGAAACACGTTTTATGTAACGATCGAATTTCATAGAGTAGAGGGTTAGAATAGCGAATGCTCCTTTGGTCTGATCTGAATGCACCTTAAGCTAACAACACGAGTGTTTAACCATACAAGTAATTTATAGGTTTAAAGTATTTCTCCAGTTTATATTCAACCATTTTTTTTGTTTATAAAGTTTGCCGCATAAGAAAAGTTATTACAATTTCATATTTTTTCATTAGGTACCTACTTTCAATTCAGTTGGTATGTTAATCAATTCTACCCGCCTATAAAAACTTTAGCAAAAAGTCGCATAAATATTAAATTCAAAAATGCGTAGATATTAAATAAGTTATGTCGGCTTTTCCTACCGATTCCTATGAAAAATAAGGTTACTTGAATAGAGTTTATTTTTATGAATACGTGGACAAATTGTTACTTTTTTCACTGAGATGCATTACAAAAGGCAACATTTTCTTTTGACAAACGATTCTAGATTTAAATGTAGAAAAATATGTGCACGTATTTTGATAGGTCATTGACATCCACGGAATAATAAAAACAGTTGTACAACTGTTTTTTCATCACACTTGCTGTCTAAGCGCGCCATTGCTTGCGTGCGTAGCGGGAGTAATAGAAAAGTGAACTTCCCTAGGGAGTAATAGAAATGTCAGTACGTCATTTATTAATATTATGTCTTAAAATTTATTTTTTTGTCGGCAAGTGTGATGAAAAACATTGGATGCATCACGGTCGGTAAGCGGAATACTAACTCGAGTCATAAAAGCCCTCCGCCTAACGGCGTCGGGCTTCTAACACTCTCGTTAGTACTATTTCTGTTCTGTGAAGGTACCTAACAAGTATCTTGACATAAAGCTGAGTGAAAACCTTTTCAGTGACGCTTTAAAAATTAATGATAGGTATGTTATTGTTTGTATTTTAGGGTTTATATAGGTAACTACAGACCTATAAGTTTGTAACCTACTCTCTATAAAGTATTTGCTTCATTGTTAGAAAAACGACTATCAAATCATACAGAAAAAAACCAGCCAGTAGAACAGGCGGGTTTCAGAAGGGGCTTTTCAACTACTGATCACATACATGCTTTGGACCAAGTGATAGAGAAATACATAGAGCAAAATCGCCCGCTTTATTTGGCATTTATCGATTATGCCAAAGCTTTCGATTCCATATCGCACGCAAGTATTTGGCAAGCGCTACATGAATGTAGAGTCCCTGCTGAAACCATAGAGTTAATAAAATTTATATATAGTACGAGCACAAGTAGAATAAAACTTGATAGAAAGGGACCAGAAATAAAAATCTCCAGAGGCGTGAAACAAGGAGATCCTTTGTCCTCGAGACTATTCGTGACTGTACTCCAGAATATTATGAAAAAACTAAATTGGGAAAGAAAAGGAATAAAAATAGATAATCTATTTATGAGTAACTTGCATTTGTCGGGTGATATTGTGCTGTTTTCTGAATCTGCCCTACAGCTAGAGTCTATGATAAATGACCTCTATCTAGTCAGTTACGAGGTCGGCTTAAAACTAAATACAGAAAAAACAAAAGTCATGACAAATAGCATACAGACACCTATAAATATAGATAATATACCTATTAGCTATGTTCAAGAATACATCTACTTGGGACAGCAAGTGTCGTTTGGAAGAAACAGACATCGTGACGAACTAAGCAGACGAGTAAAATCCACATGGAATAAGTTCTGGAGTTATAAGGAATCGCTTAAGTCCAATATGCCCATATATCTCAAAAAAATAATTCTAGATTCGTGTTTGCTGCCATGTCTTTCATACGGATGTCAAACTTGGGTATTTAATAAGCATACTAGAACACAAATAAACTCTTGCCAAAGAAATATGGAGCGCAGTATACTTAACATAAAGCGTATAGAGAAAAAAAGGAATGTTGATATAAGAAATAAAACGAAGGTTCTAGACGCCTTATCACACTGTCAAAAATTGAAATGGTCTTGGGCTGGACATGTAGCGCGCATGAGCAAAGAAAAGTGGACGTTTAAAGTAACAAATTGGCCGGGACCAGCAGGAAAGCGGAAAACTGGCCGGCCCATGGAAAGATGGTCCGACGAAATAGTCAAAATTGCGGGAAAAAACTGGATGCAAACAGCTCAAAATCGTCAATTATGGATGAAGAAGGAGGAGGCCTTTACTCTCAGAGAGGTCCTTAATAATATATAACTATAATAAATTATAAATGATGAATTTCTATTAAAATATAATTTATAAATTGAGTCAATAATTTATTGTAAAAACTGATTTATTGTTGTAAACAAAATAGGACATTTGTAGGGACGGAGCTATACTAGAAATGGCAATCCTTAGTAGGTATGTACATCAGCGCCCGTTTAACTTATGTAAGAACTAACAGGGTGTAATCCCCGCCTATTGTAAAAATAATTTAATGGAATTGTAAATCAAGTACTAATGTATTCATAATTAATTAGTAATCTATAATAATATACATAAATGCATTAAGAAATTAATGTAATAATTGATTATGAAATGTATTGAAATGTAAGAAATAATCATTTGATCGTATATAATTAAGTGTAAATGTATTTATAATTTATAATTGATGTCAATGCATGTATGAAGAAATTATTAAGGAATAAATGGCTAAATAATAATAATAATAATGTTATTGTTTGTATTTTAAGCGCTCTGAATAGATTATTTTCCTTTCTTTCTTTCTTCTATTTACATCAGTGCCGAAAATATCTGATGGTCAATAATATAAATTTAGAGAAGAACACTGTAAATGCCCGATTTTAAATCATACTAATCATTATTGAAGTGCTTGATCCCAACCCCGGCCTAGTTGGCTAACCCTAGATGCAAGTAGGTCTTGTTTCTTTAAAATGAACATATGTGATTGGCTTCTTGTTTATTACCAACACCGTCACCCTAAATTCAAACAGCGTACAAACACATAAAAACAAATTTATTTAATGCATACGTGAATAAGTTTA
>JALPQI010022008.1:0-24683 GCA_025490895.1 Thaumatotibia leucotreta
TTTGACTTATCGTTCGGAACCTCAGATAAGTAACTTTTATCAATATGTTCACGAATCACTTCATCGTAAGCTGTTTTCAATTCAGGTTGCAAGCGAAATTTTCTTTCCAGCGATAAAAACCTGCGTTCAGCCATCTTGTAGGAATCGCCTAAATTGCTTGGGTCCAATTTAAATGGAAGTGCTACTTCATACCGCCCATCTTCTAAGCGATTGACAGTATTTTTGAACATCTCTTCAGCATTTCTGTCTTCTGGACTATGAATCACTCCTCCATCTAAATCTTCAATTTCCCAAAATTTTTGCATCAAATTTCCTACATCGACAGAAGTAAAATACCCAGCAGCCGAATAGGAAGCGTCGACTGCGGGAGCATCACCTAGTATGACATAACCCAACGTAGTTTTCAAAGCATCAGGCAGACCAGGCTCGTTTACAATTACCTCTGTCATGAATAATTTGGAGAATAATTTAACACCAAGAAGCACATCTATTTCGCCTGGGGTAGCCCAGGTGTCATCTGCTAGATGTAAATTATCAAGCAGATCAGAAGACGATAGAGCCGATAAATCAATATGACAGGTGGGTAAATCGGGCGTAATTTCATCTAAAACTAGCGCATCGATAGTATATTGATATTTAGGATCATATCTTGACCTAAAAGTTAAGCTTACAGCTCCTCGGATGGGTTTCTTGATTTTCGTTCCACACAATCCGCTTACTGAGGTCACAGGGCTGCTACGTACCGAGAGACCTAAGTTCTTGCAGCACTGCAGTGTAACATAATGTTTCTGTGAGCCCGGATCGATCAGACATCTCAAAACCTTGTCCTTGCCGTTACGTCCACTAGCGAGTACCTTAGCAGTGCCGAGTACTTCCGTTATGGGAGATCCACTCAGGCTCGATGACGATAATGTACATACAGATGGTTCGTTGTCCTTTACAGATGATTTTGTGGTATCTTCACAATCATTCTTATGTGAGGACTTGGAGTCGTTTGTATTCGCAGTAGATTTCGAGGTATCAAAATGTAAAGTAGTATGATGTTTACCTTTACATTTGCGACAAGTTTTCTTTGAAGAGCATTTAGATGAGGTATGCTGCGTGTTCAAGCAATTTGTGCACGCGTGAACTTCCTTAACGAAATTAAATTTTTCGTTAGGCGTCAGTTTTATAAACTTGTTACAACTATAAAGTTGCGAGTGATCATTACTCTTGCACATAGCACATGGATACTCGTTGTCATTCCCGTGCGTGCTGACATACGCTTGAGGCGTGCGAGGAAGAGGAGCCCGCGGATTGCTATTGCTGGCAGCGGAGCTTTCAACCTTGGGCGGCGCTCGTTGCGATGTGCGATATAAAATCTTCACTTGTTCCCTAACGAAGCAAATGAATTCGTCATATGTAGGCATTTTAGAAGAATTCCGAATCGACATCTCGAAATTCTTTGTTGTATCTGAATCTAATAACTTAAGACCCAGATGAATGAAAATAAAATCACTCAAGTTCTCGAGCTTCAGTTGCCTTATTGCTGAAATAGTAGCAGCAAAAGAATCTATTGTTTTTTCTAAATTAGATGCCGAAGGACCGTTGACATTGACAGGCTTCATCGAAAACAGCTGGTTTAAATATGACGTACCTAATGCGCGTTTATCATCATATTTCGCGATTAAAGCTTCCCAAACTGTGTTGTAGTTTTCTGCGGCAGGTATAACTCCCGCACAGATAGACTTTGCCTTTCCTGTCAGATGACTAAATAAATAATGAACACGCTCAGAATCTGTAAGTTTTTTATTCTCATGTATAACACGCTTAAATGTTTCATAAAAGAATGGAAAGTTTTGAATATCTCCATCAAACGAAGGCAGATCGATCCGTGGAATTTTAATAGAGTCGTCGTGACATGAGTGACTTGACTCCCGGGGTGTCGAGAAGCTCGAAGCAGGTGCGTCAATTTTTGAAATTTGACATTTGATTACGCAGTAGATATCTTCAAATGCGCTCATTGCACTATAGTTCACGGTGTACTCTGGGTTCAATTCCAAGTTCAGAAGATTGACGTCATCCATCAGCTCAATAAATTCTTTCCTCAGTTGGTCGACCAATCGAGCTTGCGCGATGAACTGCGAGAAAATCTTCTTGTCGCTATTAAGCTTTGGGATCATCTCATAAATGCCTTGGAGGCGCATGAAACATTGAGTACGTTTAGCTTCAGCGAGTTTGAGTCTCGCCTCAGACTTAGTACTAGGCGTTGCCATGGTTCGCTGTTATAATGACAGCTCGAAAAAATGTAAAAATAAAAATGCCTAATTTGCACAATTACTATAAATTACGTTCAACTTGGATGGTAACTTAATGCAAGTCGAAGAACGTATATCCTGTATAATACCTTAATACAAGATATGTTACTACTAAGTCACAAAATAAAGAATCAACGTTAATTACAGTTGAAGAAAAACTGAGGCTTTTAGGAATAGCTTACCCATACCTGTTCAGTTCAGTTCAATGTATTTTTAACTTAAATACACTGAATTATAAGCAACATGACATGCAAAAATGTCCCGTGAAAAAATATGACACAAAATGACAATTATAAATTATTTGCATTTGTGCAAAAGGTAGCGCGATGAATAATCCCACACGCTACGTAAATATTAATAACAGACAATAATCAATAGCTTAGAAAACTGACCATACATTAATATTTGAAATAAAGACGGAACATTTGTTAAGAAATACGAAACCTAAATAAACCGAAATAATTTTGAACCGCTAATTCAGTGAGCAACAAGGTTGAATAATGTATTAAATAAATTAACAAATTTGGAAAAATCCGGCTCGTTGTGGCCATAAATGGGGGTGCAACTTACCAATTATAATTATGTACTGGTTCCTTTTTTCCTTATCGAGTGAACATTGTAGCTAGACGGTAGCGGCACTTATTATAGGTTTCTTGAAGTAGTTTAGATTTCTATTTATATTTTACATGCACGTGCTTCTCTTCATTAAATTTGTGACATTAGAGTTTTCGGTCGATGAATGACATATATAATTTTCTTTTCTTCTTGCCGGCCAATAATGATAACCCGACAAGGAGGTAGAGACACATTAAAGTATTTAATGTTTTTACATAGTTGCGAAACCAGCAGCCCTACCTCGAACATCAAAATTCGCAAATCTCGAATACCCATTTGTCTAATGACGCCTTCGTCGGCAATTACACTTGGTTGTACGCCTGATGCGGTGCGACAATGTTTGCAGGCGGCCAACGACTAAATTATAATTCTCGCTTTAGTTGGAGTAACAGAGGCGAATCCTCCAATTTTACGAATATCGAAATCTTTGAAAATATTATAATTCTGAAAATATCACCATGGGGGAGGGAGGGGTCCAAAATAGACCAAAATCGTATGACGTGATTAATGGACAAGCCCTAAAATATCTTTAATTTTAGTAGGTACGAGATTATTTATGGATTGAGTCCCCACTGAACCAAAAACGTCGCGAAGAGAATGCCGCGCGAGGCAGCTCAGTTAGTGTGGGCACGCGTCTCGACCGCAGCACGTAACTTCTCAACGTTTTGCCTCGAGCGAGACACATCCACACTCACCGTTTGCCTCGATCTTTAGATTATACTATCTTGTCGAAAAATAATGTGCCTACCTAATTTATGATTCTTAATATTAAATAATAAATAAATAAATATCTTGGGACATCTTACACAAATCAACCTAGTCCCACTAAGCTCAATTAAGGCTTGTGTTGTGGGTACCAGGCGACGATATATATAATAGATACGATACGTATAGATACTTAGATACATACACAGCCATGACCAAGGAACAAACATTTGTGATAAATAAATACACAAAGAATGCCCTCGCCGGGATTCGAACCCGGAACCTCCAGCTTCGTAGGCAGGTAATATTATCTTATATCATTTAGACGTCATTCTAATTATGTCTTAATTAGCGAATAGCGATCATGAATGGTTAACTTTAATATTGGGGTCGGGACTCACTGGACATGCTGAGGTCTGCGGTGAGCTGCGTGGGGTAGGCGCACTTGGGGCACGGGGGCGGAGCGCCCTTCTTGGGCGGCGCCCCGCGCTGGCCGTGGCGCCGCACGTGCTCGTCGCAGAAGCACGTCTTGCAGCGCAGGCACGAGTACTGCCCCAGACGGTTGCACGATTGGCCTGCAAGATAACGAGACAATTGTAGGATTCTCTTAACCCTTAAATGCATGACCTTGACAAAAACTTATTCAAATTTGAATTCTGACATGCTGTCAATAAAGTCCAGAATACTTGATGCATATATACATCACTATGTATTTAAGGGTTAATAGTGTGTTCACACTTGCGATTTGCGAGTGAGTTTTGTATGGAGGCGAAATCGCTGCGAGTTCGCGGCGTGCAATTTTTGTATAGAAATCGCTTCCAAATCGCCCAAGTGAATCGCTAGTGTGAACAGGCCCTTAAGCTTGGCTATGTTCGTCATGAGAAAAGGGGAAATCGTGCTATAAACGTCAAGTTTCAACAACATTCAGAAACGTGGAAGAAAATTGTTAAATGTTGCGATCACATTAAAATTCCTAAATAGAATAAATTCATTCTGTGTTAAAAATGTTACCTAAAAAATATTCAGTAAGACATTTTAGTTTACCTGTTGCTATATTCTATATTCTTACTTTTTGAGAAAATAAAAACATTGATATAACATAACCTACAAAATATTGACTGAAAGTTCAAAAAAACTGGCCAAGTGCGAGTCGGACTCGCGCGCAAAGGGTTCCGTACCATTATCAATTTATTATTAAAAAATACAGTTAAATCAACCTACCTCAAAAACTATAAGAGATAATTTGATCAAACCAAAAATCGTTGATAGAGTTTATTAATGTGCATAACATATATTTTTTTTAGAATTTTATATAGCGTAGTTCAAAAAATAGAGTGGGGGGGACACATTTTTCAGATTTTGAGAGCTAATATCTCGAAAACGATTTGCTTAAATAAAAATTAGATGGATGAACCTTCATATCATTTTCAAAGACCTTTCTATTAATACCCCACACGCTTATATACAACTAAAAAAAAATTTCCATGCCTCAGTTACATGTATGGAGGGCCCCCACCCCAATGGTTTTTTTTACAATTTAGTATCATAATCCTGTAGCGGTTCATACAACACATATCCTTACCAAATTTCGTTACTGTAGCATTTATAGTTTCCGAGTAAATCAGCTGTGACAGACGGACAGACGGACAGACGGACATGACGAATCTATAAGGGTTCCGTTTTTGCCATTTTGGCTACGGAACCCTAAAAAGGAGTCCATTTACAGAAACCTCTCTTCTAGGAATGCTTGCTAACTTAACTTTATACTCAGAAATAAAAAAATAGTCTGTTAATAAATCATCATCATCAGCGTGTTTGCACCCATTGCTGGTCATACGCCTCTGTTAAAGTATAACCCCCTTATTCATAAACGTTCGCTAACTTAACAAGCCGCTAATAATTGTTTGTCCCTTTTGCTCTTATGGACACATTGTTAAGACCGAAAGGGACAAGCAATTATTAGCGGCGTGTTAAGTTAGTAAACGTTTATGAATAAGGGGGTAAGTTTATATAACAAATGGCTACTCACACTTGTAGGTCTCGGCCTCGAGCACCTGACAGGAGGCCTGGTGCTCGAACTGGTCGTCCTCGCACAGGAAGCCCTCGCAGAAGCAGCAGCGGAACACGCGGCCCCCGTGCTCCCACACGCCTGCAACACAAACATCCAATCTATCTAATCTAATCAAATGCACAAGCTATCAATGAAACTTTAAATCCTGTCATACTGCTTCACTGTAGCTCCATGATAAGATTTAAAAGTAGTCTTTTTTTTGTAAATATCTAGTTTCTTAAATATTTTACCTTTTCATATAAAGAAGGGCAAATAAAAAATTCAAAAAACTTGAAATGACAATAATTTTATCATGTTATATTTGGGTCAATCTCTTTTTTGTTGTAGTTATTCTGTCACATCTCCCAAGGGACAAATGTTGCATATCTTGCTAGAATAAAGTATCCATTATACACACCTCTACTAACATGATTAGTGGGAATAGTGGGTGACCCACCATGGAAGGGCAACACTCTCACTCGCCCGGCGGTGATAGCTGGGCGAGTAACGTCGTGTCTCTTTTATTTACACGGGAATGCGTATCTATTGTTCGTGTTTATAACCGATAGTTCATAGCTTAGTAAATCGCGGGGAGACCAGTGCCTTACTGTCAAAAATCTAAGCTTTGTAAATTTTAATGCTATTGAACTGTGATTCTAGGTGTGACCCAGGACTAGAAGAACGTAACCATAGCAACTAGTTACATAAAAACTGTGATGACCCATTTATTGCTTGGAAATTGAACAAGACTCACTCTCTCACCAGTGTGTACTGACCTCTCTCACACTCGAGACAGACAGCATCGGTGAGCGGGCAGGTGCAGGCGTGCGCCGTGAGGCACTTGCGGCCGTGGCACACCCACGCCTCACAGAAGTCACAGATTGCGCCCTGAGATGTTACACCATAAGATTATCATCAAACATTAGGGTACAAATCCCTGCCCAGAGTTAAGTGACCACTTTTAGCAGCCAAGATGCCTATTAAAAGACATCCACAAACAAAAGAAATTCTATTCTATTTGCTCCAGTTCCTCCACTATTAATTCAAAATTCACTGGCAATTTTTACTATACTGGCAGGAGATTAATGAAATGTTAGTAAAGTTCACAAATTAACTCATTGTGACAAGTTGTGCAACATAGTTTTGTTACGTTTAAGGGCGCTGTAAGAAGCCATTAAATGTTTTTGTCCTGGATATAGACATAAGGTCATTATGGGCAATGCAACTGTGAGGTAAATGCAACTAATTGAAAATCCTCTTCTAATCATACTGCACCAATCCCCTAGCCAATGTGACATGTAATTTATTGCCAACATTTTTTAATAACACTTGTTCCGGGTTTGACATCTGGTTATTTATAATTTAAACGGTTTCTCAAAGAAAAGTATTTTCTAAAGTAATTTTTTTTACTAGCTATAAATACTGTTCAGCAGAGAGTAACAAAAAGATACACGTGATTTGTCCGATGTGATTTTTTTTGACCCCCCCTTCTCCTATACAGTATGATATGATTAATGGATAAGCCCTAATCTTTTAATCTAATGCCTTTGGATAAATCTACCTATGTTCTATCTTTCAAAAGTTTTCAGAAATAGGTTTTAGAAGAGGTATTTCAATTAGTTGCATTTACCTCACAGATGCGTTTGGCCCACATGAATTTTTTTTTTTTTATATCTTGGGACATCTTACACAAATTGACATCAAAAAGTATTAACAGTGTAACACTAACCACTAGTATATTCTGAAAGTAACTAGTTAACTACATATTTTGATGCTAGTTTATTGGAGGCGACATGTTTGTCCAATGCTACACTTTCAATACTGATCAGAAACATGTTTGTATTTCCTCACCACCATGGCGAGGCCCGTGACGTGGACCCCGGGGTGCCTGACGACGCAGTCGCCAGCCTTGGCCATGCACTTGCCCTTGCCGCAGTGCGCGCACACCGGCAGCCGCTGCACCGCCGAGCAGAAGTAACAGAACGCGCGACTTTTCTGTTTCCTGTATCCAATTGCACAAACTTAACATCAATACAACATAATGTACAGTACATATCCTGCAACATCTAACCATTCATTAGTGAGTGGTAGCTAGGTTTTCAAGGGTTTAACCATAAAACACTTTCACCAGAAGAAATGAAGCATACAAGAATGTAATACAGATATAACCAAAGAATGGTGAGTGACAATTTCAACGACAAGTAGGTAGAATCGAAAGGAAAGCAATAGGAGAGTCAAGGAAGCCCACTTCTGGCACTTGTCGCAGTCCATGGGCACGTTGCAGGGGTGCTGCGCCAGGTCGACTTGGCCGCGCGCGTTACGTATCTCCTTCTGGCGTTGCTTCTGCTTCTCCGCCTTTTTGCGCTGACCCGTCTTCTTCTTCTTCGGCATTATTAATGGGCCTCTCAAGAAGTACGTCTAAATATAAAAAACTATTAAGACATCGACGATCGCCGCGATCGCCGAGCAACGCAACGACGACGGCACTTTTTTTCCTCTACTCTACTGTCACTGTCACTTCTGTCATTGTTTTGACACATGACACATCAAAAACAGATGACTTTATGTCTAAAAAGAAATTGTGTAAAACGGAATACAACCAAATTTAAAAAAAACGTGATATGTTTTTTTTTATTTTTGTCATGTTTATTAACAAGAATTTTTGGTATACATAGGATGGTATAAAATAATTACATAGTAAAAATAAACCTTATAAATAACACTAAAAAACTTATCTATCATCTTTACTTGCGAAAAATATTTTTATTGAATTATTTGAAATGATGACTAAAAAAGACATTATTTTTAATGTATTATTGAGACCAATTTATGGGTTTCGATGAAAGGATCATGCTTACAAGAAATGCGTCGAAAGAAACGTTACAAATTTACGTTCCGTATCAAAGCGTTGTTGTTGAATAGGGATTTTTACGTCAACACGGTTAACACCGATGTTTTTATGATGAAGACGGTAAGAAGGGGATTTAAAATAAGGCATACGATGATCGTGTCTTTTTTATTTTCAAAAAAAATAATTATATTAAAAGTTTGTAGAAAGCGTTTATTATTGTCACGTTCTTTAAAGTAGATTACGGAATGTAGCTTAGCAAAGCTACCAATTTGTAAACATGTCGTGAACAAACGGATGTCTAACAAACAAGATGCTATGTAAAATGGTAGCATTGGCGTTGTTGTCTTAAGTTCGCGCACCCGCCGTGGGACTGTCAACGGAAGATTCGGAAGAATCAATCAAAACAAACATTGTTATTTTTAGTGTCGGTTCTTCGCGGGGAGGCGAGGCGTTATTCGCTAGCCAGCGGACGGTGCGCCACGACGCCGGCAGTGCGTAGTTCCACTACTATTATAAATCTAATCGAGACACGAGTGATGTTTTCGCCTTCAGACTTGGTGAGTTGCAGCTAACTAATGTATACATACACAGTACTTCTGGTACTATTGATCGTGCATCTTTTCAATGTTAGCCTTTGGTCTTTAATAATAAACATGTAGAGTAAGCTGATATACGCAGTGAGACGTGGTACGTGGTGGGTTCGCTCATGTTGCGATGTGCAGGCCGAGCGTCGTGCTCCGCAGCATCGCACTGCTCTTTGCTTTGATGCCAGCTAGTCACTACAACTTTGTAATTGGCAAATTTGTTTGTAATACCATTTTGTTTAATTTGGCCTTAATGTGCAGATTCCAGGTTTATGTTTATGTTATATTATTCAAAGTTAATGATAATATTGATAATGGTTCTGTAGCAGATTTCATAGAATTTTTCTTTTATCAAAAGTTGTATGTATGGATATGAAATTGGGTACTCTACTCTTATTAAAAGAAACATCTTATTTCTTTTACGGTAGTATAAACAACAAAAGAATCTATACATCTCTTGGTCAAAAACTAAGTGCCTTCCTACTGCCTGTGATTTTTAGTTTTTTGGTAGTTTCAGAAGAGTTGATTTTTTTTAATACATTCCTACTAGGCTAGAACTGCAAATTCTGAAACAAACCTATTTCTAAAAATCCCTTGTGGGGCTGATTGTGCTTTCCAATATCTAGGGCATGCACTTATTTTTTGGCCACTTATATAGGTATATTATGTTTTGTTATTAATTATACACAAACCTATTTTTCATTACATACAACGTGGGTCAGCAGTGCAGTAGTGGGCTGCATACTGCCACAATCAGAGCCAAGCAGGCAGATATACCAATTGGCTCCATGTTACTCAATCAATTGAATCATTGTTCTGTGCAGTCACTTATTACTGTGGAACCACCATTAATGAGTGCTCTGGTGTTGGAGCACTATGTGTGTGTGTGCATTCAGTCACTGTGTGTACACTGAATACACACACACATACTACATCACCTGATTGATATGTCCCATCCAAATGTACAATGATCAATCAATATAATTGCTTACATACATTCCAATCTGTTGCTGGTTACATCTGATGGGATAGTAATCTATACAATACTTACCTGAACCGTAAATATCTATTTTACTGTTCATAATTTTGGGTTTAGGCTGATGTATTGTGTTACTCGTAACTTATATTCTTTAAGAGCCCATGTTTATCTCACTACATTTATACATATCTACACCTACCTTTCATATGTCAATGTAAAAAAATACATTGAATTTATGACCTTAAAGTTAGTAATTTAATGTCCAAAAGGCTTGAGACGGATACGGCACAAGGCATACGAAAGGTTAAATGTGGACGCAAGAAAATCAGGGACTTCTATCATCGGCAATACCTAGTCAATCCGAAAAAAAACGCTCTTATGCGATGTTATAAAGGCTCGGTCAAACGCACTGGTTTTGAGAGCGCGGCGCGAGCATGGCGCGATGAAACCGGGATGGGATGCGCGCGAATCGTAGAGCGCCATCCCATTCTGCCCACTAAATGCCCGCCTTCCACTGTCAGCGAAGCAGACCTATTAAATAATGCAGTTTACGACTGCGAGCGTCAACCGAAGTGATAAATAATCGTAGGCTTACATCCTCTGCATAAAGTTGTTAATAAATACGCGACATCTGTGAGACCTCCACCTCGTCAGTTAAATTAAAGGTTAATGCTGGAGCTGTTTTTAAAACATACTATATGAACGCTTGTCTCGCAATAGGCGGGTCCACACTGAATGACCCGCTGAGAGAGGCAGGTCGTAATTCATACACTGTAGAGTTGCGACGCTTGAGACCGGCTACGCACAAGTTTCCCAATCAAGCGGACCAGGGGCCTATTTCGAAAGCTTGTAACTTGTAATACAAGCGGAAGTCCTTATCTAATTAATACTGTCAAAAAGAGATTTCCACCTTGTATTACAAGTTACAAGCTTTCGAGAAACGGGCCCCGGAGACTTGTCTCCACTACTTTTTGTCGAGCTGCTCGCGTTTCTAGATAATTTAAGATCTTGTGTATCTGTTAACACGTTCGCGGGCGGTACTTACGACTATACCTGTACTGTGAATTGGCAATTAGAGCTATAGCCGTAACCGCCAGCGAACGTGTTAAGGCATGTTGTCTACGCATGCTATTGTAGCGGGTGCTAATTCGTTCAATATAAAGCTAATTAGACTTGACTTCCATAACTTGTTCTCAAGTCGTTTGGTAATAAGACCTGGTGTAACCGTCGGCAGATGAAGCGCGTGGGCGTAGGCGGCGGGCTGGTGCCGTTCTTCAAGTGCGTGGGCGTGTACTTCCTGGCGGCGGGCGGCGCGCCCAGCGCCGGCGCGGCGGCCGCCAAGTGCGCGCCCGTGCTGTGCCTGCTCGCCGCCGTGCTGCTGCTGCCGCGCAAGGCAACTCAGGACCCGGAACATGACAAGGAGAAGTATGTTTTAATATAGCTGCTCGTACTGGGTTGTTAGTTCTCATGATTTGATGGATGGTTGATCATTTCAACTACCTAACCAAGGCAACCGACTCAGCACTCGGAACGTGACAAGGAGAGGTATGTTTGTCTATAGCTGCTCACACTGCGTGATGTTGTTCTCATGATTTGATGGATGGTTGATCATTTCAACTACATAACCACGGCAACCGACCCAGCATCCGGAACGTGACAAGGAGAAGTATGTTTGCCTAATATAGCTGCTCGTACTGCGTGCTGTTAGTTCTCATGATTTGATGGATGGTTGATCATTTCAACTACCTAACCACGGCAACCGACCCAGCACCCGGAATTTGACAAGGAGAAGTATGTTTGTCTATAGCTGCTCGTACTGCGTGCTATTAGTTCTCATGATTTGATGGATGGTTTATCATTTCAACTACATAACCACGGCAACCGACCCAGCATCCGGAACGTGACAAGGAGAAGTATGTTTGCCTAATATAGCTGCTCGTACTGCATGCTGTTAGTTCTCATGATTTGATGGATGGTTGATCATTTCAACTACATAACCACGGCAACCGACCCAGCACCCGGAACGTGACAAGGAGAGGTATGCTTGTCTATAGCTGCTCATACTGCGTGATGTTGTTCTCATGAATTGATGGATAGTTGATAATTTCAACTAACGGATGCAGAAAAATCTAAAACAATTCATTTTGTACAGGGTGAACGATATGAAGCGTTACCAATTTTAAAGGACTGCGATTTTTTAATTGCAACAATTTATTACTATGAGTAAGAAAAAACAAGAGAAAAAGTATTAAATTTTGTGATTAAAATTAGTTTTCGTCAATATGACTATCTTTTGCCTTGACTATGGTCTTCAAAAAATATTTGCTCGCAGCACGTTTGTGATCCAGTGGTAGTGGTATGTGCCAGTGAAATACGATCGCTTTCTTCATTTACATTTATACTAGCATGTTTAATTGCTCTCACGTTTCTCTTCAAAATAAACCAGATAAAAAGTACGAAAATCAATGCATTGGAGAAATTCAGTTTTCAGCCATTTTTGGTTCTTACGAGCGTTATAAGCCGAAGCCGATCTTGTTCTTATGTTTGCAGTCTACAACCCAAATGTTTCCATAGGTACCTAAGAAAGACTTCAATGCGGTGTCCAAAACATATTTCCGATAATAAGCCGCTATGACTTTGACTCCAGACTTAATAAAATGTACTTGGTAACACTTCATATCGTTGACCCTGTAGTTTAAACGAGAAATCTAGCGACACCCTTATTCGTAAACGTCTCGTAACTTAGCAAGCCGATGAGTATTGGTTGTGACACCAATTGTCGTTTGACCTACAAAATGATTGGTTTATATTTTTCCACATTCATTAGTTGAACGTTGAAATTATCATCCATCCATCAATTCATACGAAAAAGGACAGAGCTAACTTTTCTCTGACATCTGATACTGGTAACTGGACTATAATATGTAAAGGATAAGCCTTAATTTTTGGTTTATCGGTAGTGCAGAATCGGGTAAAAATAGATTTATAGTTTTTTTTGGCCAAGAAACTTATGGCCAGAGCTCAGTCAGAATCACATAAAGCGGATTCCAAGATAACTCGCGTAAGTCGCGTAGTCATAGTCACTACACTATATAGTTCAAAAACAGTCAAATATTTTAATCTAAACAGAAATGCCAATTGATGTGTTACTAATAGCCCTTAGATAGACTCGTATCTAAATATATTCTATGTATTTAATCAATTATCTATTATAACGACTTAGATATGAATAGTTACGGGTTGGATTCCGCGCAACACAATGACTATGCTGCTATTTATCGGTTGAAGCTAGCAGAATTCCGTCGCGATTCGATGCGACGAATTCGCGTATGTATGCGATGCGATGGCCAGTGGCCTTGTCCTACGTGCACGCGAAAAGTCGTATCGATCGGACATTTTCATTCAATAAACAAAACTACACACTATTCGGGCGAATCGGGCGTCGCGTCACGATCGCGCGAAAACTGTCAAACAAACTGATCGCGTTCGCGTCGCGCCACGTCGCCCGTACGCCGCGCCGGGGTTGGTCACGTAGGACACCTTGTATTAGCTGGTGGCTATTTGATTTTATCGCGTCGTGTCGTGTCGTGTCGCGTCGCGTCGCGTTCGCAAGGGTATGGATCACCAAGGACACCGCGTTAGGGTTAGTCCAGTAGATGGATATTCGGATACAGATACCAGACTACTTAAAATATGTTTTTTACTTTGCATATCTTGCCTCGCGCTGTAGGTACTATATTATCCAAATTTATATGACACTGGCACGCAAGCCAAATTTCTCTTGACTTACGATGCTATAGCTATGACTTACCCTGCTCCGTAGGTAACATGCAATATCAGAAGTAGGCCAAGCCAATCGAATCGCTTTAAGCGCCTACTTGAGGTAAATGAGGTATAAGCTGACGTGAAACAATCTCCAATCAGTTGGAAATCAGCTGACCCCTGCGCCCCACGTTAGGTCGAGCCCCATATCGTGTCGGATCGCTCCTTGCAAGGTGAGCGGCTTACATAAGCCAATTTAAAGGGTTTACTGCCGGATTAGGCACCGTCGTCGAGAATTGACGATCATGTCGCTGAACACTTGGCACCTTATATTAAAGTTAAGTTTATATTAAACTTGTACTTGGGTACTTGGCTATACCTAATAGTTACTAATTTGTGAGCCTATGGTATGAATGATAATATATGATATAATTTATAGCTAGCTTGTTTAAAAGTTTTAAGGCTTACTCAAATGAACAGAAGGTACAAGTTGCCGAATGCGGATGGAATAAGCACTCGTCATAGCTCACAACATCCATGTTACCTGTTATGTTATGAACCTACCTGTATCAAACTTTGAAGTTTCAAACTATGCAAAGCTCAGATATAAATAGACAGGAATGTGGAGTATGCGTGTCTGCTACCAAACGGGTCATTTCGGTTATGATTTTTACAGACATTTGAACAAATTAACAAAATCTCGTTGAATTCGTTGAATATCAGTTAATGTCATAGGCGTTTGTAGTGGGGACGATGGGCTCAATTCTCGGGCTTGAGTTAAGTAGGTAGGTACCCCGTGGGCCGAGGGCATTGATAAACTACAAATAGGTTTTATGATTAGAGGGACAGATAGTTCGTTGTAAGTAAACAGTGGTAGGTATATTGCGCACTTGATGCTTATCGCCGGATTCCATCGAATTATCGACAAACAACTATTGTTTGGTTAAGCTATCTCTCCTATTGCGACTTTATGTAAATAGCTCGTAGTTTCCTGAGAAGGGCGTGAGGGCAACCACCTGTCTTTGTTTCGGAACGTCCGCCTTGACCTCTTGCAGTGTCAAGTTCGTTCCTATCTGGCGATAGATAGCGAATATTAAAGAGTTATTAAACTCGTCGGTATCTGAGCCGGATTACCGAAGATACGCGTACAGATTGCTTGTTTACATTGCTTAACAATCAAATTCTTGATATAAACCGGTTTTGAACTGGTTTATGAAATTTATTTTCTTTTATATTTTTAATACCTATGCATGATGAACATAAAAAGTAATGAGATTTCGACAATTACCTACATAGGAGTTACTAAGCGCGTAGAGTATAGTATAATATAGGCACTTATTTTATTCTTAGCATCACGTAGGTAGATGACCTATCTTGATGTTTTGGACAAATCAATTCGAATGAACAAGTTTATATTATTTTATTTTATAAATCAAAACCATCTAGGTCCAGTGACGTCTAAAAACATGTGTACAGTCGAAGACAAAATAAGGGGTATACAAAAACGTTCAAAAATATGTCCCAGTGCACTCTAATTCTGTGTAATAAGAACGTCGTAACATATTTATGAACGGATTCTTTCGATACTTATTTTTGCACTTGACTGTACATAACAGTATGTAATGCCCATGGCACAAAGATAAAAATCGTTAATAATATATTTTTGGATTATTTGCAATAGGTAGGTTTGTGTAGTTTCTATATTTTATTGCTATTACGTAGCGTAGTGTACGCTGAGGTGTTAATTAGATTCATAAGACGTCATGTAAGCCTCAGGTGATGGTGGTAAAATTCGCATAACGTCATACTGGTTACATTTAAAAAAATAGACCTATGTACTTCAAATATTTGGGCGTTGCCTACGGACTATACTACCAATTCGAACACTAGAAAACCACACAATCATGTCGAAATTATAAGTAACAAGACATACAAAAGACATGAGAGTGACGCCTTCGTTGGAGTGACCGAGACCGAAAAATTGCCGAAGTTTGTGGATTTACAATTTATTTCGGAGTACGCGGTAGGGCCGCAGGCCTTACACTCAGTCAGATGTTCTAGTTTCTCAGAATTTGGCAAAGTAATGTATCGCTTATACGTCCCCAGCCGGCGGTACGCGCGGCGCGTCGCGCTGGGGCTGGCGCTGTCGGCGCTGGGCGACGCGCTGCTGGTGTGGGAGCAGCACTTCGCCGCCGGCATGGCCGCCTTCGCACTCGCGCACCTCGCCTACATGTGCGCCTTCCGCGCCCGACGCACGCGGCGTCACGCGGCAATCCTGCTGTATGTAGGCGCGGCGGTGTACTGCGCGGTCGTGACGCCGCCGCCGGCGTTAGCGATAGCTGTGCCGTTATACGCGATATTATTAGTGAGTATGGCATGGAGCGCGCTCCGGACTGTGCCGGAGCGCGCGAGCCTCCGCTCCGCGGCGGCCCCGGCCGGAGCGCTACTGTTCGTGCTGTCGGACGCGCTGCTGGGGTACTCGCTGTTCCGCGGGCCGCTGCCGCAGCGGCGGGTGCTGGTGATGTCGACGTACTACCTGGGGCAGCTCGGGCTGGCGCTGAGCGCACTGCTGCCGCCGCCCGCGCAGTAGGCTCCGGTTGTTGGGGAGCGTATGGTCCTGGTGTGGTCATAGTGGCTCGGGTCATTGATAAAATTAATTTTCAAGACTAATATGTCAAAACCTTGCTGATATATATGGGTAATTTCACCAGTGCTGAGACGAATGGCACATCTAAATAAAGTATTAAAGGTAATTGCAAATAAACATATAAATAAACGAATGACTTGCGTCAAAATATTGAAGCAAATTTTTGGTTGATCTTGCAGATGTAATTAAATTCGCTATCAGCACGAAAAAAGACACTAATTTGTAATTACTATTGTGTTCACATAACATGTTGTTGTGTGCGTGACGTCAACTCTCGTGAAATTACCACGATTACCTGAAATAACAATACAGCTTTGTCAAAGGCCTCTTTTTGACAGCTTCTTGGCCTCTGTACCATCGAACCATCGACAAAACTGTCAACCATTCGTGCACTGTATGCGTGTTGTAATTAAGACCACAAATGGTCATAGTTACGGATTAAGGGTGTAAATGAAATTTTAGAAAATATCCGAGCCACTGAGACGAGTGGGCCCGGTGCGGGTAGATGTAAGAAGTAGGACGTCTGTGGACGGCGACCGGTCTGTGATATGTGCTCGGCTCTTATTGGATGTTTATCCTGTTTACATGAACCTAGTATAATTTGTATTTAAGTCAGGTGTCTTGCGGCTCGCCGCTCGCGCCGCTAAAATCTATGAATCCCATTCGCTGCCAAAAAACAGTATTATCTTCAATTTCGTGGATCTGTCTGGAAATATCGTTTTATAAGTTTTCGATTGTGTGTTCACCGGTGAACCTTTGAAATTAGATGTTAAACATAATTGGAAAGCACAACGAGCGAATGGGAGATCCTTTACACGTGTTATGTTCCATGTGGAAGTGTTGATGTTGTGTTGAACTGAGCGCATAATTGAAGGGGCTGTACTCGTGCGTCGGCTCCTTGCTCCCAAGTCGTATGGGTCTGACTTGTATGATGCTGTGGGTCGAATATATTATTATTATGTGCTTGGGACTGTCGGCGACGGTTTAAAAACTAAGTGTACACGGTGGGTGTGGTATGTTAGTTTGATTGTAACACTTACTACCGGGAACCATTTATGAAGAGAATTTAGAGCTTGGCACTCAATATGTTAGCTAGCAACTAAATATGTACTAGAATTTACTTTAGTAGCGTTGACAAACAAGAGATTTAGTAATTCTGTGATAGATATTTAGTAGAAATGAATTGCACTTTAATTTTACTTTTGAATTGAGACGCCGAAAGCGCAATGCTCAACACAGGAAGCGCTGCAGTAAACAGTTCCAGTGAGTTTATTTGCAAAAGGTAGAATATAAATTCTACATATAAAGTGTAAATTATGGAAAAAAGCTGATTTGATGAAACTTAGTCATTTAGCTCAAGTATATACCATTCGGTGATTCTTGTCTGGTTTTTAGACTTTTTAGTAAACATTAGGTATGTACCTAGAGCCCCCGTCTCGCCGACAGTCCCCTTGTATACACGTATGTCGTGGTGTGTGTCGTGTAGCGTCGCCCCGCGGCCCCTTCCACCCGCGGGGCGCGGCCAAACCTAGCCGTAAACCCCGCCTATCCTAGCTGTAAGAATTACTTGTATCCGTGGACTGATAAACCAGCCAGGGCTGACAATCTCTGCACAAAATCGCGAACCTCTAAATTTTACTATTTGATCAGACGTTGAAAAATTCTTAGATTCGCATCGCCATCTATTGAACAATAATTTTTCGGGAAATTGACCACATATACGAGTAGACCGTGTGTTCGAAGAATGACCCTATAGTAAGATATCACCTTGGACTAAAAGGGAAACTGACATGATACAGGGTGAGCGATATAAAATGTTACCAATTTCAAAATACTCCGATTTTTTAGTTGCAACAATTTATTACTATAATTAAGAAAAGACAAGATAAAAATATCACATTTTGTGATTAAATTTACTTTTAGTCAATATGACTAGGTACCTTTTGCCTTGACTATGGTCTTCAAATAATAAAAAAAAATTTGCTCGCAGCACGTTTGTGATCCAGTGGTAGTGGTATGTGCCAGTGAAATACTATCGCTATCTTCATTGCATTTATACTAGCATTTTTAATTGCTCTCAACTTTCTCTTCAAAATAGACCAGATAAAAAGCCCGGAACTCACTGCACAGGAGAAATGACACGTAAAATTCGGTGTTCAGCCATTTTTGGTTGAGCTTTATAAGCCGATGTTCAGTCTCGTTCTTATGTTTGCTGTCTACAACCCAAATGTTTGCGTGCCTAAGACTTCAATGCGGTGTCCAAAAGATATTTCCGATAATGAGCTGCTATTACTTTGACACCAGAATTAATAAAATCTACTTGGTAACACTTCATATCGTTCACCCTGTATTTACCTTTGAGCCAATAACCTAATGATCTATGGCCTCACAAAATGTGTGAACTTCACCTGTGTTAGTAACACCATCTAGTAACACTACTTTTTGGAGGGCCGTGAGTTTGTTCCATCCATTGTCAGCCCTGTTGATGTATTCGTTTACTATTTTATCTATTTATAGGCAGTCTGTATAGGCGACTCAATCTCACTCGAGGATCTGGCCCGATCATGAACTAAACTAAACAAACATATCTGGAACGTATTTTTCTATTCACAGTAGACGAGTAGATTTTTTGAAATAAGCACGTTTTCAAATATCGAGTAGTGCGAAGTAGACTGTTCTCTTTCAACCGTTATATTGGAACCCTATTCGCAACCAACTTACTAGAATTAAACATATTGAACAAAATTATATCACAACTATTAAAAAAAGCCTAAAAAGTCGGTTGCGATTAGTGTCTTGTCTATGGTATATGTAATCGTATTTAATAGGTGTGGTTATGGTTACTGCATGTTATATTTATAATATTATAATATATTGTAAGCGAATTCCTTATGTAGTGTAAGAGTAGAATATGGGATGTGCAATTTTTAGAACATTGTTTAAGCAAATCATATTTTATTATAATGTTATCTGTACGTGTTATACATATTAATAAATACAAGGAGATGGTTAACCTGTCTTTTATTTTGCAATAATAAAACCCGATTTATTACAAAAATATTTATTAAAATGTAGATAAACTTAATTATTATAATAACAACATTGCATTCCTTAAATAGCGGGGCAGCTAACTAGCTAACTATCATCATCAGCTTGTTTTTGTGAATTTATTGCTATTTTATGAGGTGCTCCATCTTTTATTTACAATTAAAATATAGATTATTATTGATTTTATTGTAAGGTGAGTACAGCAATGCATCCACCACTTTTGCACCTTAACATACAGATAATACACCCAAATATGGAAAACTAATTTCTTGGCTGAATTTATCACAATTTCCTAGTAAATCAATTAGGTATAATTATGTCAGCTTCATTGTAGTGTGTTGAGGTTACTGCTGGCAGGTTTTTGTGAAGTAGAGACCAGCACAGAAATGTTCTGTTATACATATAAACTGTGTATAGTTGCTGGTTGGGAGTACATCTAAATGAGTGGCATGAGATAAGGCCACTGTTGACAAATCATTAATTTGTTTTACTTCTTTTTATACAACGACACGACGGTGGCAAACAAGCATGTAGTTCGCCAGATTATCAAACTGCTACGTGTACTTCACAGCAAGTATATATTCCTTTATTATGTGCTACGCGGTAAGCCTGATGGATATTTTTTTTTGTTTTGAGGAATCAAATCTGTTGTGTGATTTATTTATTTTTGTCTGTTATTGCCATGGTTACGGTCACTTTAATCACACTGATTTTATGCAAAATTATGCTATTCAAATTATTTTTAATAGGAGGCCCGTTCATTAAAAGGCTTGTTAATGTTAACACCAGAAAAATGCAGAGTCTACGAGTTCTTTTGCAGTTATTTTTTTCTATTGTAAGCACATTTGTTATAATTACATTGTGAGATTATCCGCATCGATATACAATATAATATTTTCTAATCATTGCATATTTGTAAAGTTGAAATAAGTAGCTTCATTTTGCATACATCCATCGTGATTCGGGTGACCGTAACCATGGCAATAATAGACAAAAAATTGTATACCCAGTTTTTTTTGAGGGTAGTAGTTAAAAAAAATCCGTGGAACGATCACGATTCATACAGAGTAGACAGCTACTACTGTTGGAGGGTGCTACTCGCGGCGCAGGTTGTCGAGCCGCGCCTGCAGCTCGGCGTCGGCGTCGCTCACCCCCCCGCCGCCGCCGCCGCCGCCGCCGGAGCCCCCCGCCACGGCCTGAGGGGACGCCGGCGTCTTTGCTGGAGGAATAAGCACAGATTTAACCATTGTTTTTTTGTCAAACGTTATACAAGTAAAAAATCAGACCCACACTTTTTTTAGGTAATTAGCGGTTTCAATGATAATATAGATCTTGTGATTTTTCCAAACGCCACTTGCAGCTTTTGTACGATCGAGATACACATTTATTTTACAACTTTTATAATTTTTTCCTATCATCGCTGTTCATTTGAAGATGACCAAAAAAGTCCTCACTAATACGACACCGCGTCGCTACAACACCAGTAGATGTGATCTCACCGGAGATGGAGAGGGAGCCGGTGGCCTGCGGGAGGCCGGACAGCGGTCGTTGTGCAGCCCCGGCTCGTCCAGGATCTGCCCCACCACCGCGTCGCTACAACACCAGTAGATGTGATCTCACCGGAGATGGAGAGGGAGCCGGTGGCCTGCGGGAGGCCGGACAGCGGGTCGTTGTGAAGCCCCGGCTCGTCCAGGATCTGCCCCACCACCGCGTCGCTACAACACCAGTAGATGTGATCTCACCGGAGATGGAGAGGGAGCCGGTGGCCTGCGGGAGGCCGGACAGGGTGTCGTTGAGCTGCAGCCCCGGCTCGTCCAGGATCTGCCCCACCACCGCGTCGCTACAACACCAGGAGATGTGATCTCACCGGAGATGGAGAGGGAGCCGGTGGCCTGCGGGAGGCCGGACAGCGGGTCGTTGTGAAGCCCCGGCTCGTCCAGGATCTGCCCCACCACCGCGTCGCTACAACACCAGTAGATGTGATCTCACCGGAGATGGAGAGGGAGCCGGTGGCCTGCGGGAGGCCGGACAGGGTGTCGTTGAGCTGCAGCCCCGGCTCGTCCAGGATCTGCCCCACCACCGCGTCGCTACAACACCAGGAGATGTGATCTCACCGGAGATGGAGAGGGAGCCGGTGGCCTGCGGGAGGCCGGACAGCGGGTCGTTGTGAAGCCCCGGCTCGTCCAGGATCTGCCCCACCACCGCGTCGCTACAACACCAGTAGATGTGATCTCACCGGAGATGGAGAGGGAGCCGGTGGCCTGCGGGAGGCCGGACAGCGGGTCGTTGTGAAGCCCCGGCTCGTCCAGGATCTGCCCCACCACCGCGTCGCTACAACACCAGTAGATGTGATCTCACCGGAGATGGAGAGGGAGCCGGTGGCCTGCGGGAGGCCGGACAGCGTGTCGTTCAGCTGCAGCCCCAGCTCGTCCAGGATCTGACCCACCACCGCGTCGCTACAACACATGTCATACGCTAGCGTTAATGCTCTACTTGCTCCATGTCAACATACCTTATGCTAACTTCATAACATTACTGTTACTGTAGGGCTTTACTCGGCGGGCCGAGTAAAGCCAAGTGAAAAAACACCGCCAATTAAATTTATATACAAAGTCTCTTCAATAGCGCCTACATTTTTTAATTTGCCGCCGTGTGATACTGCCAGGAATTATTGATGTTGCACTCATTAACTTTTACATTAGTTAATACGTTACAATTTCACAAACAATGCAAATAGTTTAATTCACACTGGGCATCCACGCTGACCGAGCTGTCTCGCGCGACAATTTCCTCACGAGGCGGTTCCTTCTGTGTGGACACGGAAAAAGTGTGAATTTAGAAAAAAAATACTGGCCCTATTCTGTGTTAGGTTTAGTTAGCCTTAGTTACATGTTTTAAGGTTACGCCTTTTATGAAAGGTCATATTGTCCAGTCCAGTATATATGGTCCAGTGTCATAATAATATTCTCTTCAATAAATATAAAACACTTTTTGACAAAGGCAAACAGAATTGAATAGTTTGAAGGATCTGCATGTACCTCTCCTCCTCGTCCTCGTCGCCCTCCATGGCCTCATCGATGGAGTCGTTCATCATCTCCTCCTTCATGTCCATGATCTCTGACTGCTTCTCAAACTCCTAAAAAGTACATATTTAAATGTGAGGTTTTCTAACGTGAAATTCTCATTCGAAATCGAAAGTCGCTGGAAGGTGTTACGTTGTTTCTTAAGGTGACAATAAAAGTTTAAGTTGTAAATACCTGGTCAGTCAATTTTATGTTGATTTTTTTAGTAGTTTAGTAGGATAGTCAAGACAATCAAGCAAATGACTAGATGTAGATCTAGTAAATCACATCGAACAATGGTTCCTTGAGGGTCCATGCTACTCCCAGCCTGGTGGTACCAACCTGCAGGATCTTCTGTATCTGCGGCATGTTGAGTTGGCGGTTCATAGTAGCCATGGCGCGCGTGACACCGCGCATGGCCTGCGCCATGGTGGACTGCGACTTGAGGGTCTGGATCTTGAGCCCCACGGCCTGGATGTTAGCCTTCATCAGCATGAACTTGCGCACGTAGCGCCGCGTCCGCACCAGGTCTTTGGCCATTATTTTTACTGCATCCTGAAAACATAAATACATATAATGGTATATTGTGACAAATTATCCTTAATGCAGGATTGTGCTAGCCAGTCCAGGCTTCACATAAAGTTCTCTTTTGTCTTTACACTAATTGTGAATGCAACCACTACAATTCTGAATTAATTTGACTATTTTTGTATTTTTTCACAACAATAATAAATAAGAATTGAACACACACACACACACACACACACAATCTTGTTTGTGTTGTTGTGATTGAGTAGGTCTTGGATGGTATTTTAGCCAACTAGACTTGTCATCCATAATATATATTTTTCCCATAATTAAAAATTTAAGTCTGTAAAACCTTCAGGGGCAATTCTCTTTAAGGTTATTGCTTTTGTTCATCAAAGTTGTTGTAGACCAAAGGAGACTTAATTGATAATAATTTTTGTAGGAATGTTTATTTGCCTCTTTCAACCAATGACATTAAATAATAAATGGACGCACAGAGCCAAACAAAAAAACCAAGAAAAGTGGCACTAAAAGTCATTTCTATCATGTTTCAGTTGAAGCTAATAACGCTCACTTACAATAAATTATAATTAAAAAAAACTCAAAGAATAAAAAACTTTGTGAAGTGAGCAATAAGTGTCAAATTTGCGAACAACACCGCAAAATAGTAGAAACTTTTTATGTTTAAGGAATAATGAATGTATACCGTAAGGTGACCAAATGTCAACTGTCAGAACTGAATAGCGGAGCAAAAGGACCGCAATATTTACTTCTGCATCCAATTTTTTGGGGCCATCTTTTTGAGCTGTTTGGGGATCCACTTATATATTCTAAATCAATGCTTTCAACATAACAAAATAATGTAATATAAACAACAAAAAATGCACATTGATATACTTATACTCTGTCTTTGCCAGCCCTCAGCAAATGAACATTCAAAACTAACAATAATTATATGTTAGAGTGTATTAATTTAATGTTTAATTTGTAGCTACAGCTAGTGTGTGCAGTTACCATCTGCCCCTCCTTGGCGAGTTTCTTGATGTCATTGATGAGCTTCTTCTCCTGCTGCTCCATCTTGGCGCGCTCGCGCTCCAGGTCGCGCACCGCCTTGTTCAGCGCGCGCTGGTTCTTGCGCAGCATCTCCTCCGGCGTCATCCGGTGCCCGAACAGCCACTCCATCCTTGCGGAGACCTGGGACCTGCTCTCAACCAAACGACAATGTAGGGCACTTTTGCGTATAATATAAGTGGCTTTAACTCGGAAAATATCATGATTTTTGTTTCAATACGATTATCGTCGTCATTAGAATACGTTGGCTACGTCTTTAATTGCATTTTGGGGAAGTGTTTACCTGTCTCTGAGTAAATACAGTAGTAGATGATGTGATGTGATGATTCACCGCTCGATATTCGGCATTGAAGTCACTACAAGGTCAACCTTATTTAAACGACTATATGTACAAAAAAGTGCACTTCTTAAGCAATTTGTAATCCCAGTTCAGGTTTTCATTGGAAAACAAAATTAATGTTTACCCAAAAAGGGATTTTCTTGG
>JALPQI010022009.1:0-13858 GCA_025490895.1 Thaumatotibia leucotreta
AACTCATGGTACGGCTCCAGAATAGGATACTTATTACTTAGTAAACTTTCCCGCTGTCTGTACCAATGTGTGTACCCTCCACTGACCACGTTTCTAACCCCATAACCAAAACACGTTGCTCAGACACAGCATCTGTTCCAAAGTTCGGGAAGCAATAAATCTAGCGTCGGTAGTCTCGAGAGGCGCCGGCAACCTTCCGATCAGTTCTGACCCACTTACCAGATGTTCTTTTGTTTTCCTTTTAAATAACAGAACGTGATTTGCAGACTTTTGATGTATACGGTAAGTAAACTAGAGTAAGTACCTTATAGAAAAATGTTTCAAGATGCTAAGCTTAAAGTAGCTACGTAGAAACTATTTATTTCAAATCTTTTGTGTGTAACGGTATCAACTATTCATACATTAAAAAAAGTATTTCATAGCTAGTTATTTTATTTTCATCCTCTTCACTTAGATGTTAGGCAGTCCTTAACTGTGCGTTTATCTCGAAACTTTCTGCTTCTCACAGTTCCTTTATGGAAAAAGGTGCGTTGAGTTGAATAAATGAGAATGACAAAATGAGGAATGACAAAAATTAAATTACAAAATGCGGTTAGGTTCGAACAAAATGAGAACTGATAATGGTAGCCAGGCATCGAACAAACTACCCCAATATTTATTGTATAATAACGAATTATACAATAAATATTGGTGTATTTACCAGCATCTAGCGGGCCAGCAAGGCGGTGGCAACTAACAGGTTACTGATTGTCTCCTGTTCGTTGCCGCCGCGATTTGGGTTCTACTTTTCACTTACGATCAGGTGGAGTGGAGCCACTTTGTTGTGCCAACGTTATTTTTATTGGGTCGGCAACGCGCATGTGACACCCTGAGGTTGCAGGCGCCCATAGGCTACGGTGACTGCTTTCCATCAGGCGGGCCGTATGCTTGTTTGCCACCGACGTGGTATAAAAAAAAAAAAAAAAAAATTTGAAAGGTTCCACAGTAGGTACCGTGCCAATAAACGTAGTAGTTAAATGGCATTATGGCCTTTCAACACGACAATGACATGACCGTTTACGCAATGTACGTATAACAATAATTTATATTGTAGACACGCAGAGTTGATAATAATAGAAAATAATTGTCATGCTTTACTTCAGGTATTATTTATAACAGTAGTAGTTTTAGTAGTCAGCCTCCATAGCCTAGTTGGTAGTGACCCTGCCTACGAAACTGGAGGGTCTGAGGCATTATTTGTGTATTTATTCATCACAAATATTTGTTCCTTGGTCATGGCTGTTTATGTATTTTAAGTATCTTATATGGATCTATCTATTATATATATGTCGTCGCTTAGAAGCCACATCACAAGCCTTAATTGAGCTTACCTTGGGACTAGGTCAATTTGTGTAAGATGTCCTCAGATATTTATTACTTATTTATTTGGCAATATTCATTAGATAGATTATTGCCGGCCCGGGAAACCTTGATCCCTGTCAGTTCCATACATTATCTGTCAACAACGTCGCGTCTTGACAAGTAATGTATTGAACTGACAGCTGTCATGGGGATCAAGATTCCCCGGGCCGGCTATAATATAGCCCTTTTTACTTTATTTTTTATTCGGAATCATAAAGAGCCAATTAAGTACACATTCATATAGTACGAGAGCCCACGACCAAAACCATGTCTCATAGCAATACGGCAAAAACCCTATTATAATCGTTAGATTGTATGATTCTGAACCCGACTAGGTGTGTAGTAACGGTCGAAAGTGTAGCAACGGCGGGGAGGCCATTTCTGCTGTGTCAAAAAAAAAGACAGTCGGTATTATAGCAATACGTCTGATAGTGAAAATGTACATAGATTTTATAATTGTATTACGAAAAAGTTTGTTTTCAGACATTTTGCGCGTAGCATATAGCCTGAGCGCATTTTTAAAAATGTCAACAAATTTAGCCGACCTGTATCATAGCAATACGGATATATATTTTTTTTAACTTTTCGCATTGCTGCCATGATTACCAATAACCTGTTTTCAGACAGTTTAAGTGTAGCATGTACTCCCAAAAACGAAAATAACGCCTCTGTTAAATGTTTTTTTTTTAATCTACAGCCTTCATAGATATTCAAGAATCTCCCTTGTCTATTATATGTACTTTGACAGATGACAGATGTCATTACTTATTTCTTTTGTAAATGTTACTCAAGTGTACGGTTTCAGGTAAATTCTTTGTTAATTATCATCTAATAAATTTAGGGTCGCAACGTATTCATTGGTTTGTAACAGAAAATTCCAGATGCCTCACTACGATTTTTAAATGATATCTGAGTATCACGAGTTTACATTTCCGTCTAAAAATTGTTTTGTTCGCATCAAATAACCAAAATTTACTAATAAAAAAGATTTTCAGACGTATTGCTAAGAGACATTTTTTTTGTCTCATTTTTAATTTTTTTAAGTGATTTTACGGGTTTGCGCTACACCACTAACGTCTGAAAAATATGTTTCCGGTATCTCAGAACTATCATTCAACTACAGTCTGCAAATCAGACATATTGCTATGATGCAGTTCGGTAAAATTCTTTGACAATTTTGAAAATTCGATCAGATCCAACGCTACGCGGAAAATGTCTGATATTGGTATTTTCGAGTTCAGGATAATCGTATCTATCGATTTGATGCGGTTTTGGCCGTATTGCTATGAGACAAAAATTTTGGTCGTGGGCTCTCGGACTAATATTTTAAAGACAAACGGGTCTTAATCGCGTAAACTTACGTTCAATTATATCCTGACGACCACGGACGGTGAGTCTGCCTGCGACCACGGGTGTAACGTCATGCCCGAAACGTCAGGATATAATTGAACGTAAGTTTACGCGATTAAGACCCGTTTGTCTTTAAAATATGAGTGATAATCGTGAAAATTTAAATCAATATAAGTACACATTTCTGAATCAGTTGCCAGATATTTCGCACTAGTAGTTTATTTTCTGTAGTAAACAGAAAATAAGATGTTATAATAAAAAAAGCTCTTAGTTAAACCCTAGGCCACCCTAGAATCATGTCAAAATGAGATATGATTTACCATGTTACTTTGACATGATTATTAAATGGCCTAAAGTTTCGATTAGTTGACTGTACACTCTCACATTCAAATCATAGTTTTACCCAACATACAACGTAGCACATATTCGTCAGTTGTAATATGAATTAATGTAACCACCAAATGACGACTTTTCAGGAGGGCCAAAAAACGAAATGGACATTTATAATGTATGTTGTATCTTTTTAGTTAACTATCCTATTGAAATGATGTTTATCTTGTTTGTTTTATTTTTGAGAGGTCTATTTGATAGACAGTTACTAACCGCGACCACACTTATAGTTCAGGAAATGGCTGGTGCTTACATTACATATTTTCAAAAAAATTTGGAGATACGTTAACAAATCAATGAAAATCATCAAAAATGGATTTCGGAATTTAGTGTAACTCACAAATTGAAACCGAATTGCTTATGAGCCATACAATGCAGACGGCGCTTACAGCAGTGACGTTTATAAAAATATGGTGAGTACATTAGGAAAGACATGTTTTGTACTTACAAATTCGTACTTACGTTAAAATATTGTCTATGATTTTTGGAAACCCTTACATACGTTAAAAAAAAACGTAGAAACCTAATAAACTGGCAAAGTTTTTGTTAACGTATTCGACATTTTTTGCTAGATATCAATATTTTATATACACCGTTCGATAGAGCAGGAAATTTGCAGTCGAACGGTATACTTAACTCAATTTCGTCATTTTGGTGGTTACATTAATTCATATTACAATCGACGATATTATAGTAATTCCGCAAATCCTTGGTATTATAATATGTATGAGCTACGGATTTTGAGTCTCCTGACTCAAAAAAGAAGCATCTAGCGGGCTAACAAGGCAACTGACAGGCTACTGCTGGTCTCCAGTTCGTTGCCGCCGTGATTTGGGCTCTACTTTTCACTTACGATCAGGTGGAGTGGAGCCACTTTGTTGTGCCAATATAAAAAAAATTGCTCTTTCTCGTAAATCGATAAAAAAACGCAGTGAGCTCGTGTGAGGCAGCCTTTGCGCTAACGAATGCGTGGACACGTTGCCAGCCAATTTGCAGAGTGCTCTCAAACGTAACTGGAACATTATTGCATAGTTATTTGCACTACACATGCCATTTCCCATATGCAGTATGAGTTTGTCCTTCACTATTACGGTTAAAATCACACAGGTTGGTAATGTTAACGACTTTTTTTTCAGAGTGACCTGTTTCACCTATTCATGTTTTTCGTATAAAACTGAAGAGATACTGGGACAAATTTAAAACGTTTTTAGTAAACACAATGTTTCACAATGAAATCGAATGGCTGCTCTCATTACTTATCTGTAGAATAGTAACTTTAAAGGTATAATGTTAAAAATATATGTGTCTTAATAAATACATGAGGTTGTACAGTCAGCATTAAATATTTGTAGTAGTCAATGTGGCGAAATAATATAAGTAGGGGAGACCGGGGCAATACGGGATAGTTAAGAAACAAATCGACTGATTATGGAAATTATAATGTTTATTAAAAATCTCTTACGACAAAAGCAACACTTATAGTTTTAACTAACATATTTTTTATCTTTTATGGCACTAGATCACTTATTTTTTTTTGCAATTAGGAACTGTTTGTTACATGTATAAAATCCTGTTTTGCCCCGTCGTTGGGGTAAAATGGGAAACGCTTTGGGGTAAAACGAGCACACCTTTAATTGGGTTGGCAACCTTCACAAATATGTGCCTCTTCATCATCATCGTCTACACTTGCACGAGTTATGGGCCCAGCCTTAGCACACACTGCAAATAACCCATCCTTCAGTGGACTGTGAATATAAGTACGCACAATATATGCAAGTACATACAATCATCAACGTCTTCAGATGAATTTACATCTGTGTCACTTTTTTTTGTTTGTTGGTCTGTCTTACGCTTATAATTTCGTACTATTTTGACTACAAACAAATATAAAACAGTCTTACAACCAAATTTGAAATTATCAATAAACTATCTACTCATATGGGGCAAAACGGGATAGTATCCCATTTTACCCCGACCATTTTGCCCCAACGGACAGATTTTACAAAAATATCAACAGTTCTAACCTACAAAATAATTGTTCGTAAAAGCAACCTAAATTCGTTAGTTTTACACTGATGCAACATGTATATAGTAAGGAATGACAATAGCACTGATAAATCTACCCTTATGCCCATCGATCAAAACCAAAGAACTTCTTAACAAATCACCAAAAATCAGTTCTTTCTTGCTGTGCGACCAAAACAGGTAGTGACACGCACCCGCCGCCTTGACTCGTGTGAGGCGACGGAAGTTGGCGCGAATGGCGCTGTGTCGCGCTCTATTGCGCGCACCAGTTACGCACACAAGTACATTTCCCGTTCTGCCCCGAGCTTCGTTTTGCCCCGGTCTCCCCTACCTACACCATATTATATTTACGGCCTGATTCGCTATCCCCGAATAAATATCATATCCGTTAGATAAAATTTTATCTGGCAGAGGCAGACATAATATTATCTGAGGATGGCGAAACAATTTCTCAGAATAGTGTACTGAACTATTTGGCCATTTTGACTGCTACAAATACCTACTGATGCTGACTGTACTTACCTTCGTACCTACGTAATATTAAAATATTATCGAACCGGGTAACTAACGTATTTAAGTCGATGATTATTATTGATTAGGCGTACGCGTCGGGCTTTGGCCGCGGGTGCTCCGAACGGGGACCCTCTTAATGGGTCGAAACATGTCGAGCAATCGTCGACTTAAATACGTGAGTAACCCGGTTCGATAATATTTTAATATGTTTGAGTCTCACGTTAGTTATAATTCGTACGTAATTATTGTTACACGAGCAACCTTCAAAATTTCTGCGCAAACGATCCACATTAAATATAATTTTCATATTAATGGACTTATCATCTTTCATCACAGACTAATTCATATTTATAATAATAATATTCCATAAATGTGCGTTCGTTACTTGTTTTCATAAAAGCGCCGCTTAAATTAATAATGAAAATTGCTGGCAAATAATATTATTTGAAGGACTCAATCCATAATTCAACTACAATTCGAATAATGAAAGCTTGGCAGAATAGAAAAATATTACTCGGGTTTTATTTTTGCGAGATGGCTCGAGTTACAAGAAGAAGCGAATAGCCTATATTAATCCCTCGTACCCATGATTAGACCCCAGAAAATAGGTGCAGCTGCAATTTTCTGGGGTACAAAAAGGAGATGACAAAAATACTGAGTAGGACCTCAATACAACAAAAAGTGGCAAGAGATAGTACTTGAAATAACTCAATTTCGCAAAATAGATCCTTTGTCCGAAATCAATTGATTTCGATATGATCTGTATTTTAGGATAGAATGCTCAAAATGAAGTAAAATAACTGCAATGCTATCAAGGAAAATATACACTCATTTGAGTGATAGAACAAATGGCGCCCGTGTGAGATGTATTTGGAATTTGGATGAAGAAGCAATTGCAAAAGCATTATAATTAAACCTGTATGTTGCCATTCGAACCAAGGTAATTCGTAAATCGTTTGCTAACATAATACTTAACTGGATATCTCCAATCTATAGGCAAGGCCAGCTACCGCAAACAGCTACCGTAAATTTCGGGGATTTGTCTCTGTCACTCCAATGAAGGCGTCATAAGAGTGACAGAGAAAAATCTCCGAAATTGGCAAACTTCGGTGTTCGCGGTAGCAGGCCTGAGGGGAGGGTCTATCACGAATTTCGAGCATCTGTTTTTGTCTTTTCAATGAATCACGTCATAGGTGTGACAGATAATTTACGATTTTAGAAAGTGAAATGAAATGAAATGAAAAATGTTTATTTGATGCTAAAAATAGAAACGAAAAGAAAACTTAATCTATGTTAGAGCTTAAACTAAGTACAAAGCATCAAAATGGATGCCACTCAGCATATGCCGATAACTAAAGGGCGTTAGTTATGGCGCTGGTTTTCAGGGCAACCAGATATATTATTTATGAATTAACACTAATATCTGATGACATAAGTAAATTAGTAAATGAATAACAATTAGAGTTAATACATTGCGAATTAATAAAGTGCGCATAGTAAACAGTGTGAGCAAATTCCATAAGTGATCTTAAAATTAACAATGTAATACTATATAAAACATTTATACAACGGCATATTAATCTATCAGGAGTGCTATAAAGTCGTGGTAGGTAGACCTTTTATAATCCTTCTTTATCGGCACATGTGTTTCCGTGTGCGTGATGCGTGAAGAAGCATCTAGCGGGCCAGCAAGGCGGTGCCAACTAACAGGTTACTGATTGTCTCCTGTTCGTTGCCGCCGCGATTTGGGATCTACTTTTCACTTACGATCAGGTGGAGTGGAGCCACTTTGTAGTGCCAACATAAAAAAAAAATCCTCAATCTCGCGACTTGCGCCCAGCACTCGCGTGACCAGCGCCCACCGCCATATTGGATTACTGACGGAATCTGCTGACACGCCGCGGTCTGTCACCGCTTTTCCCGCCGACGTTTAGTTTCCGCTCGCTCCTTTGTTCCGGTAAATTGATATACTTTTTATTTTGTTTGTCATTTTCGTTTTGCTATTTTTTTACGAAAAAGACTATGGGTAACTGCGATTTTGTGGGATTGATTAAGTATTTCGGTTTTATTGGATGCTACAACGTATGAAATTGTCATTGGTCTTTGTTTAGGCTGCGTTTCCACCAGAGATGTGCGAGGATGTATTGTTTACATACAAATAACACCTCGCTCGAGTCATTAATAGGTGTCATTTGTATGAAAACACATCCTCCCACATCTCTGGTGGAAACGCAGCCTAAAAGTCTGGCCTGGCGGAAAGTAAAGGCAACTGACAGCAAGGCAGGGACAAAATCGAAGCTATAACAGTCGGTACTCTTAGCAACCTCGTATGTCAATATTGAATCGGAACTGGGATACGAGCTTTATTTCAAGTCAGTATTTGTTACTTAGTGAGTTACACTCTAGCTAATGGTCAAATATTTAAGTCGCAGGGAAAATGGAAATGGTCGACCACAGGATCGAACGATCGTAGAAACTTTGCCGAATAGCTATGCGATTTTTCCTAGCTTATTATAAAAACCCACGATGTCAATGAAATATTATTTAGCTCACACATCCGTCGTGATTAAGAATGCCCGATAGTCACAGGAGGTACTACGGTCGATAGCAGAAGAAAAATACATAGACAAGAATGGAAGCAAACTCTTTTGAGTTACGAAGTTACTTACATAGGTTGTCTGGAAGAGATCGCTTCTTAGCGATAAGACCGCCTGTTGTCTACCTCTAGTTAAGTCGCTACTTTTTCTGTAATTGGTTTCATTTATTGAGGTGTGCAATAAAGAGTATTTGTATTGTATTTGTATTTGTATTGTACATAGGTAGGTCATAGTTTGACTAACTTTCGTGGGCTCAATGTAATTAATCGTGATTTTGTTTTAAGTAATTCAGCCCTTCATTTCGCACAATATTTCTGAAAATGACCGTTATAAGATTCATTATCGGTTACATACATTCTTAAATAATATGATTAAGTACTTCATATTGCATTGTGTTCGATTGATTGACATTATTTTTAAGCGGTTTTATAACACTAATACGCATGCTCCCCAGACCGCTGCTCAAAAAACGGTGGCAGTACGGAATCGCAGTAGCGCATCGTATCCGTAACGTTATTGCCGCATGCTCCCCAGACCACTGCTCAAAAAACGGTGACAGTACGGCGGAATCGCAGTGGCGCATCGTATCCGTAACGTTATTGCCGCATGCTCAGCCAGCCAGCCAGTTATTGCTCCATGCCAGAAATTCGCATCTCCCAGAAAGATATTCGGCGGGAGTTGCTGTCGTTAAACGTTCACAAGTCGAGCGGGCCAGACGGCATACCTGCAGTGGTGCTTAAACGTTGTGCTCCTGAGTTGTGTCCTGTGTTAACGCGTCTCTTCGCTCTTTCCAGTATCAAACGGGAAGTTCCATCTTCGTGGAAAACGGCCCTTGTGCACCCTGTTCCAAAAAAGGGTGACAGATCGGATCCATCGAATTATAGGCCTATCGCTATCACCTCCCTTCTCTCTAAGCTGATGGAGCGTATAGTTAACGCTAAGCTCCTTGGTTACCTAGAAGAACACGATCTTATAAGCGACCGCCAGTATGGCTTTCGCCACGGTCGCTCTACCGGTGATCTTCTAGTGTACCTCACTCACCGCTGGGCATCAGCCATTGAGAGTCAAGGCGAGGCTTTGGCAGTCAGCCTAGATATAGCGAAGGCGTTCGATCGGGTCTGGCATAGGGGCCTTTTGTCGAAGTTGCCATCTTATGGACTGCCCGAGGGATTATGCAGATGGATTGCTAGCTTTTTGTCCGGCAGACGCATTCGTGCCGTAGTAGACGGTAGCTGCTCTGATAGCATGGACATAAACGCTGGCGTCCCGCAAGGCTCTGTGCTATCCCCAACGCTGTTCCTTCTGCATATCAATGACATGTTGTCTATCGGCGACCTCCATTGCTATGCGGATGACAGTACTGGGGATACTTTTTACACAGGCCGTGCTATTATCCCTCGCTCTGTGGTACTGGAAAGTCGCGGAAAACTTGTGTCTGACATCGAGAACACTTTATCTAGAGTCTCGTTATGGGGTCGGGATAACCTAGTCAGGTTCAACCCCACAAATACACAAGTTTGCGCGTTTACCGCTAAAAAAACCACATTTACTGTGGCTCCAAAGTTCCAAGACACAGCTCTTACCATGTCAGGGAGTATTGGGATCCTCGGAGTCGACATTTCCAAGGACGTCCAATTCCGATGTCACCTAGAGGGAAAAGCTACGCTGGCATCCAAAAAGCTCGGGGTGCTCAATAAAGCGAGGGGATACTTTACTCCGGGGCAAAGACTTCTGTTATATAAGTCGCAAGTCAGACCCCATATGGAGCAGTGGCGGCGCGTCCATACAACCCGATTCCCACCGGCTTCCCTAAATTTTTCCCTCATTTATCAAACTCATCCAATATTATCATTTTAGTACATTCGTGTAAAGTTACCAATACATCTGTACCTTTAATCGAATAATGCGAACTACTATATCTCTAGAAAAGAGTTCAACCAATAATAGCGCGTAAAGGAAAGTAACCCGGTTCGACGTGGGCTTTTTATTCCGATCTTATTCATTCATAAAACTACTTCGCGACATCGAAACGCACGCACACATTCACAAACTCCCATTCACAGAATTGCCAAAAATGGCCGCTAGGTAAGCCATAGATCGCCGGCTTATCGAAACATTCCGTTATTTGAATTGATGCTTTATTATGTACAGTGTAAGGTCTATTTTGGTATGCGTCACTTCACTAATTTGAATCCGGGCGAGTTACGCGCGCGCCCTTTAAGCATTGCCAATATTGCCATTACAAAACCTGCATTGAATTAATGGGCTAATCATTGTAAAATTTTGGCGTTATTAATGTAAAATATTTTAAAATAAGGATACTTTATTATAAATTATACATGGATTTAGAAATGAATTAATTTCCCAAAATTAAAGAGTTAGATTTGTGCGTGCGGAGAAATAATAGATATCATAGCAACACTCAGTTTGGTCAGATTCGGTGTTTACGTTTGTTGTTTATATTGTTGGTTTTTCGTAAGTTTAGATGATAAAGTTAAATTAACTAATAAAGTTGCTTGTGGTGAGATTCGTGACTGTGTGATACGTATTGGTTGTGTGATACAGTGTGTTCGTTGCAAATACTAAGCGGCAGTTAGGTAAATATTTTGTGAGGATTTCATAAGTTGTTAAGATTTAAGGTTAAATTAGTTTATAATAATCATTCTGATGGTGGCTATAATTCGTTTTGATTGTTGTTTAGTAGATTATTTACTGATATTATGCTTTTCAAAGCTGTTTTTTTTTTAATAAAAGGCACATCGTACAAAAAGGCCGTTCTCGCGTCGGTGGACCAGAATTAAAAAATAGATTGTTAATAAATAAATAATAAATATCTTGGGACATCTTACACAAGTCGACCTGGTCCCACGGTAAGCTCAAAATAATTAAGGCTTGTGATGTGGGCACCAGGTGACGATATATATAATAGATAGATACATATTGATACTTAAATACATAGACAGCCATGACCAAGGAACAAATATTTGTGATAAATAAATAAATGCCCTCGCCGGGATTCGAACCCGGAACCTCCAGCTTCGCAGGCAGGGTCACTAGTGTCACTACCAACTAGGCTACGGAGGCTGTTAAGTGAACGGATGGTTTTTCAGCACCTTCACAGTGGGCTATACATACATATATGTAGGTATATAATAAATATGCTTGGCTGACCGACATCTACAATCTGAACAAAATGTTTTATTTTTCCATAAGTGCGTGGATACAAGGGGGTTTGGCGAAATTAAGTATGACTAATTCGGTCCAAAATCACGCGCTAAGCGACTAACACTTAAAGAGTTGTTTGATGTTACACAATTTTGGGAATAATAGGATCGAAACTTCCCTTGGCAACCATTATGATGCCCACCACCGCAAAGTGGAGCGAAATGAAAGCCAAGGTTTTTTGCTCCGAGTTGCCCTACGAAAATTTTCACGCGCCGCCACTGATATGGAGTATTGCTGTCACCTCTGGGCAGGAGCACCTGTATACCAGCTTGCACCCTTTGACTCGGTTCAGAGACGAGCTGTCCGAATAGTCGACGATCCCAGACTCACAGGCGGTATTGAACCCTTAAGTCTAAGGAGAGACTTCGCCTCCTTATGTGTGTTCTATCGTCTGTACAATGGGTTGTGCTCTGAAGAACTGTTCGACATGATGCCAACGTCCACTTTTCATCATCGCACCGCTCGCCACCGACTGGGCGCTCATCCTCACACCTTGCAACCTAAATGGTCGCGCACCGTGCGGTTTCAGAGGAACTTCCTCCCGCGGACGGTCCGTCTGTGGAATGAGCTCCCTGCCGAGGTTTTCCCGTTGGACTACAGTATGGGGTTCTTCAAAAGAGGAGTGTACAAGTTCTTATTGGGTCGGCAACGCGCATGTGACACCCCTGGGGTTGCAAGCGCCCATAGGCTACGGTGACTGCTTTCCATCAGGCGGGCCGTATGCTTGTTTGCCACCGACGTGGTATAAAAAAAAAAAAAAAAAAAAATGCTCGCCAGACCACTGCTCAAAAAACGGTGACAGTATGGAATTGCAGTAACGCATCGTATCCGTAACGTTATTGCCGCATGCTCCCCAGACCGCTGCTCAAAAAACGGTGACAGTACGGAATTGCAGTGACGTATCGTATCCGTAACGTTTTTGTCGCATGTTTCTCACGCCGCTGCTTAAAATACGCAATGATACAGCGTTCAAAATCATTTGAATGTACCTAAGTGGATAATTAACGTGAATAGCCAACGAAATGTGTACGTGACACCTGACATTTATGACACATAACAGCGATTCCGTACCGTCGCCGTTTTTTTGAGCATTGGTGCGGTCGCACCTTTACTCGTACCTCGTTTTTTTTCTATCTCAAAAAGCCCATTTTGTCACCGTTCCTGGTAGAATAAATTTCCGTTTCATCGAGATGTCATGGCGTAAATGTTCCCCTTTAACCCGCAAGGCCGTCATCGCCAGATGTTACGGATATTCAAAACTGTCCAGTTAATATCAGCCGCGTGCCACTGACATTGTACGGCCACTAATAATATGTATACATTACAGAACGTATGTCCAAGGCATAAGGTTCAGAATCGTTAGTATATTATTGCAGGCGACGGTATTAAACGATAGATTTACCTTTGTCCCCTTTTACGGGGAAGTGTCAGATAAATTAAATTTCTGTCTCAGTTATTTATTACAGCATTGTCGGTGTGTGAATTGTGTGAAAGTGAAGTAACAGAATGCCCTATGGTGGATACTCTGATAACGTCTCTTTTGCTAATAAATAATTACTTTTTAGCGCCTAAATAATAATAAAAACTATTGGAACGGATTAAATTGCGTTCTTATATTAATTAATTGAATTCAAATATCATCATCCCAAGACAAACCTCCACAGTCAGGGACCCGTAGACCACGAACCCTTTAAAATGTTTAAAACATCGGGATGTAAATAAATTAATAAGGAATATAATCCGATCCGGGGCTGTGTGGTGACGGCAGTAAGAATACATTTGTCATCTCAACTCCTCCTGCGGGTGTCGTAAGAGTCGACTAAGGGATTGAAGTGTCACTGACCATTATTTGATAAAAGATTGATGATGGGCAGCAGCGTCATCATAGTGGACACATTACCTACTGCGATCGCCAATCCGCTTGCCCAGCGTGGCGATTATAGGCATTTACCTCCTAATGCGTCTATACGCATAGTTAATAGGAGAGGCCTACATCCAGCAGTGGACTTATCATAGGCTGATGATGATGATAATCCGTTACAATAGTTTTATTTCATGGATAAATGCCACTATACCTAGATATTTTTCTAGCAGGAACTAGAGATTGACAAAACTAAACATCGACATGATTGTTATCGATAAGTCTTGTAGTAGTCGATAAATAAATGTAATTTATAAATAATGGGCAGTAACTCAGAGATAACCTACAAGAATGCAAACCATATTCAAAACGATACATATTTTTTCTTGTACCTTGTATTTTGTGCCCATTAAAAGAACAAAGACTAATAAGAAACATTCTAACGCTATTTAAAAATAAAGCGTAGATGGGTCCTGTAATTCTTGGTTATCTATTT
>JALPQI010022010.1:0-12794 GCA_025490895.1 Thaumatotibia leucotreta
GATATACGCATGTAGATCACAAAAATATATTTTTAAATTTTTTTATCGCAATATTTTTGTGAAACATCGTAATAATAGTTTAAAGGGGAAGTGACGTCACATAGCTGATTCAAAGCTGCCAATATAATCAAAAAATCTTGCGGTTGGAATGTCTCTTGTGTTTGGCAGTGACACTTGACATTTGTCACCGATTTTCGTCGTTTTCTTATGTGTTTGAAACATCACTCGTGACGTCATTTAGCTAATTCTTGACGTTTTTAACTTACGCTCTTTCTGCTCGAAGTAGTAATACCTAAAAGGGGATTTTCTCACTAAATTTGCAATTTAATGAAAAATAAAAAAATACGTGAATCTTTTAATATTGACATCTTTCAAAACAGACAATAAAAACTAGCACTAAAAATATGAAATGTGGTCAATCCCAAAATTGCTAATTTTCAAATATTACGTAAGCCAGGTATCATTCTGACAAAGAAAGAAATAAAATGTTATGATCAAATCTAGTAGGTATTCCAAAGTTAGATGGAGCCTAATAACTGCCTACAAGTATTTGACTAGACTGCCCATAGTGCATTGTGTTCCATAGAACATGAAATTGGCGTTTTGTATTTATCTGGATAATGGTTAAGGCGGAGCTTCACTTATAAGATCGTAGATTCCAAATATACCACTAGGTTAAGTCCGTTAATTCTATGTTTTCTCATCTAATATTTACGTAGGTATTGTTGCTAAGATCGCCATGTTTATAGAAATGAGGAATTCTGAGTATTTTTGCAATCACCTTATTTTTGCACATTGAAACTATTTTCAAAGGATTTTTCACCAACCACTGAAAAACTCTGACGCCGCATATGTATATTTAATTAATATTGAACAACTTTCTCTAAACGATCAACCCCAAAATCGCAAAAAAAATACTGTTTCACACTCGTCGGCTGGCAAGCAAAAGTGAAGCAAAACTCACAGCAAAAACTGTCATTATTCTTAGCAACCGTCATACGAGGTTGCTAAGAGTAATGACCTGAAATACGAGCCTTATTTTAGTAGGTATTTGTTACTTAGTGAGCTTTGTTTGTCAACCGATTTTGCATGAGAGGATTGCAAAGACGACCCGATCCGCTAAAAAACAAAACTGTTTTAAAGCTTATACCAGGCATCTCAGTAATCAGTAGCGCTGTCTGATACCACAGAACCAGGTATATCAAGTTTTTTTTTATCATGTTCTGTGTCTGTTACCTTCCACTCTTGTTATCCAGCGTCGCGTGTTTCCTCCCTATTAGATGCGATTCGCAGAATCCCGAAGCTCTGTGATTGTTAGATTAACCGCTTCCTTGGCATTTCGACGAATGACGTAACTTATGAGCCACGAACGGTGGCCGGCGGATTGCTACTATCAGTGTAAAACAAATTGTGGACACCGTTTAACCTTTGCGATGATAAATGTGCCAAATGAGTTGTGGTTGAGTGGCGCAGGCGTGCGACTCTTCACGTCACGTCTCAAGTAGTTTATTAATATCCCGCATTTAAGTATGTATTTGTAATATTTAAATCGTTTGCGAGCATTTACTTCTTAGTTTTCTCTGAATAAAAACGGTTAAAACATTGATTATTCTCATTCGTAGTTTTAAATGGCCGCATTGGTATTTTCCGCAAATTCTTGGATGATCGCGTAGTTTCCCAAGCCGGCTTTTAACCGGAAACACTTAATTTTATTAACATGATTTTAAGTTACATTACAGAACCGTAATTTTATTGATGAGTACTTCTACGCAAGATTTCCGCACAGTTTTATTGTTACGACTAAGAATGACTACCGGCGAGTCCCTTGCGGAAATAGTAGGTACATTACGCTACAAGTGCGAAAAAAATGAAGTTTGAAACGATTGGAGATAAATTAAAGCACGACCAAAGGTATTGCTTTAAATCGACACGAGTTATGAATTTCGTTTTCGCACGTGTATCGTACGACGTTTTCCAGTACATATGGCTCTCCGAAGATTTGGATCTGACGTAAAATGAAAACCACTTCTCGCACTAGCGCGTAAAAAAAGCGCCATCTGTACTGAAAATATCTGTACTAAATTCAGGCTTTAAGTAGGTATTACTTCAACTGCGTGTCGACTATTCCGGTCGACATAAATAAAAGCACTATAATTATGTAAAGCTACGAGAAATTTACGCGTCTCTGCGTATAAACGCATTGTTTCGCCTATAACCCAGTTTTCTTGAGTTGTAAACGTGTTACATAATTATAACTTGTATTTATGAGACAGCAGGCATAATTGTAACTAACTACATTGTTATCTTATACATAGTACATATACTGTTCAAGATTTTATGAGACAAAGAGATGCACTTTAAAGTAAGTCATAAATGAAAATTAATATTCAAGCATAAAAACTTATTGCGCTCGTTTACAAATCGATTAAAAATAGCGCAATCAACGAAGACTGTATTACATGATATTGAATATTTTAAACTGATACGATATTTTAATGCAAAGCCACGTTTTCAGTTTCACTTAGTGTTCTGAGCGAGCATTCGTTCGTTCTTGGGCAGATGAAAACAGGATTTCACATAGCAAAATGTTCGTTCATCAGCCCACGAACAAGCGAATGCTCGCTCAGAACGCTAAGTGAAATCGCGGCTTAACGTTGAATGTTCCCCGAATTTTAATGTCATTGCAATGCATACAACATGCCGGTTCATGACTAATAGTAATGGACAATCAACACCGTATAATATAACCTAATGTAAGTTGTTATAATTATGGTGGGCAACTTTATTTTAAAGTATTTATCCACCGTCACGGGGGCATTTAGGCTTATGTTTATCAAAATTTTCGATACAAGTTTTTTTTAAATTTAACGTGTTTATTTTTTTATGTAATTAATTTTCAAACGAACATTTCATTGATCTAGTTCTTGATCCGGGGTAACAACTGAAGCGAGCGTTTAGCACATCAGTTGATGGATTCTATGACATGTCCGCTGTTCGATATAATAGGTTTTTGCATAGGTACGTGGCAAATGGAGTCGCTTGGTCGTGCGATACGTATCTATTAGGCTGTCTTGTAGTAAACTGTAAACTGATGTCATTAAAGCTGCATTCTTATGCTTTGCTTCTTCGTCACACTTTTTTCCTCTCTCGGTGTAGGTTACTTGAATCCTCATCGATTGGTGTAAAAACGGAGGTATTTTCAACCAGTTAGCCATCTAACACCCACAGCAAGGTAGCAACATAATTTACTATTATAAGCGGGTATAAATCTCGTTCCATAGCAGATCGATAGCTCGCCGGGTAGCAGTCATTAGTTGTTATTTATCGCGGCTCGGACGGTCAGTTGCAATCACGTAGCTTCATATCTTGAGGGGTTATGGGGATAACAAACTATAAAAGGATTGTATTAATAAACGATAAAGGGAACGAACGAACGAAAATAAGAGGCATGCTCGGACTCTTTATTTTTGTGCTATTTACTTCAAACTAAACCCGGCGATAAAGTTTGCACATCGTTCTTTGGAAAAATTCGGCTTCGTAGAGTGTTATCCCTTTCTAACTTATGTGACCTTTATACAGTATGATCTGTCTCTTCCAAAGAACGATTTATCGCCGGTTACTGCAAATACGTACCCTTGACCCTTAAATTGGCAAATTTAAAACAGTCGTGCGTTCTACCCTCATCGCCATTGTGTAGAGCAGAAAACTGTGTCTTCAAAAAAAAAGTGGGTCGAAGACTATGTTCATTGTGACGAACATTACCAATTTAAGGGTTAACCCTCCAAGCGCTTAATTGGCACATAACCCTGCGAGTGCGTGTACTTCTGTTTTGAGATATTAGGACAAAAAGTTTGATTCATATGAAGTATTTCGCCGAATTAATTCTCAGCACGCTGCAAATTCATTTAATATCTTAATTTAGTCCTAAATTTGTTAAATCCGAGTTCATACATTACTAGGTGTTAGGCTTAACTTTTTAGAGCCAAGCTCAAATCCTGGTAATGTTTAAACTCGGACTTTATACATTTAGGACTAAATGAAAATATTAAAACGATTTACAGCGTGCTAGTAATTAATTCCGAAGTAATCTAATTTTATTGTTCTATGTAGAACTTAGTTATTTAGTTATTTCATAAAAGATTGATGATGGGCAGCAGCGTCATCATAGTGGACACATTACTGCGATCGCCAATCCGCTTGCCCAGCGTGGCGATTATGGGCATTTACAGTTAATAGGAGAGGCCTACGCCCAGCAGTGAGCTATCATAGGCTGATGATAGCCGATGTAGAACTGTACTTTTTTTGATAATTTATTAAATTCTGGATTAACTGATCAACCATTTGCCGGCTCCCTGTCAATTTAATTTAATTTAATACAATAATTTGTTTCTAGCATTACGTTTAAGACTTCTTTAACGCAAGAATTATAAAAAATGCCTGCAGAATAACCTCAATCAAAACAATAACCTTAGTTTTTTAAGCAGAAAACAAATGATTAATAAGTCCATACATCCGTAGGCTGACATTTGAAATTACCCAACAGCTAGATCAGTCATTAGTCATTAATTTCATTGATCTGAAGTTGATTAAAACTCATAACCTGAACCTTGGACTTTTATTATTCATACGGTACCTAATACACGAAAAACTATTTTGATAGTACATATTATGTTGGTGTATAAAAGTACAAATGTAAAAAAATACACTTGTTAAGATATAGGTACAGTCAACAACACACCTGTGAACACAGGCAAAGTGCCAAAAATATGTAAACAGAACTTTATTGCCTGGACATAAAGGTGTGTATACATATTTCTGGCACTTTGTCTGTAGTCACAGCTGTGTTGTTGATTGTACCTCATTTTCACGCATTATTTTCGTTTCCATTGGCATTTCCGTACTATATAGTACGATTTCTACTTGCCGTAATGCCTAAGTGACTCTTGCATACTGAATATCCATGAAATACTTTTGATTTAATATTTTCTTTTCGGGTACCGCGATAGTTACTCGTCTACGGTTGAGAACGTAGACCGCGAACCCTACAAAGCGTTCGAAACGTCGGGATGTAGTTACATTTAATTAATATACGCAATATAATCCGTTTAAATAGGTTTAATATTTTTTTAATAGAGAACTCTTCATTGTGAGGAGACCTGCAAAGAAATTCATCGGTGTATGTGAAGTTCCCAACCCGCTTCGGGCCAGCGTGGGGACTATAGCCCAATCCTTTTATATTTGAGGAGGCCGGTGCAGCACAGCAGTGAGACATATAAAGGCTACCTACAGAATTGTTAAGTTTATACACTGAACCATTCATGACCCATTATTGCAGTCTTAGGATGCGGTTTACTCCGTTATTAACACAAAATACCTTATTTATCGTCTTTACGACTGTGACTTAACATCCCCACGTAAGACCGTATTCCAAATTTCTCACAAATTCAAGCTATTCAGAGTTAGTGCCAATTTAATGCATTGTATACAATTAAGCACAGACAAAGCCAACAATGGGCGACCCCGATGTGTCGTGGAAACTGTCACGCTGCTTTCCTTTGATATCGCCTTTCTTTCTTGAAGTTCGCTGCACTGACTGAATCAGATTACGATACTAAAACTTACATTAGGTACCGTCGAGTCTCGTGTCTTTGCCTAGAACACCTGTCTTAGCCTACAGCAGACTGTCACGTAGCAAAGTACATGTTTTTCAAAATTGCTATTTAGTATTTTCTGTCCACTCTAATATTATTACTCTAAAATTAATGCGGAGTCTTCAACGTTTTACACTAGGCGAAGATAGGTATCCTAGGCGAAGACACGAGACTCGAGGGTACACTAACACTTCTTAAAAAAAAACCGCCACAGGCATGTTGGGCCATGCTCAGTACAACGTACTGTACGTACAAGTAAACAGTTTTCTTTTAAAGTATTTATTCTCCGTTATATTTATTTAAAAAAAATTGATTTTTTTTTCTTCATATTTTTCGGACACGCGGATCAAAAGTTAGCCCCCTCTAACTTAGAGAGCTACAGTATAAATGAAGATTTTTTTTATAGTTGTCCTAGACGACGTACCTATGCTTAGTTGATCAATTTACCAACGAGAAGAAATGACGCAGGAAGTTGTTGCCGCTAAAATGGTCCCAAACAACAACATGCACATTATTTTTTTTTAATATATCACTATTTATAAGAAGATTCGGTAAAAGAATACATATTACATTTGATTTGTATTGAAGCAAGCCTCAACATTTGGGTTTATAAAAATATGTTCAAAAATCACAAAATAAATAACCATCATATTCATGAGTAAGTAAACCGTATTTCTTAAAGAGGCAGCAAGTAATGCTACTATTGCGTGATCTAAAGCTCTAAACATTGCTTTTATTGTTATTGTCGTGATTTGTCTGATTTCATTTCATAATTTACCTTCGAAAATAAGTGGAGTAGTATGAAGACTATGAAGTGTGTGTTCTAGCTTTTAGTTTTGGATTTTATGTGGCCAGTCGGGTCTATTATTTAATATTTATCAGATAGGTTAGGTACTTAATACGTTTTTTACACAAGTCTTATGGTATGGTAGCGCGTCGTTAGAAATACTTTCACACTTTTGTAATTGTGGATTATAAAAAAATAATACTTGTGTATTAGGCTAGTAAAAGGCCTTAAAAACACAAAAGAATAAAATACAGACTGCAACAAGTACTTCATTAGTGTAAACAAAAGTAGTTTATTAGTAAGTATAGTACATGTCAAAAGCGAATAAATACTTCAGAATTATTCGACATATTAAAATGAGTACGGGCTACATTAGGTAAATATGAAAATATAACTACTTAATCCTAATTAATCTAAACCATGTCTAATACAAAGAAAAATAGTAAAGTGTAAACTGTAGATACATAAAAGATACAGATATCAGCCCGGTTGGCGAATTCCCGAGAAACGATGAATGCGGGCTTTAATTATAAAATTGTCTCCTTTGAGAAAACAACATAAAAATGGACAAGCAAGTAAAAAGCTCGGGCAAGTTGAAACATCTTGTTTACACGAGGGTCCCGTTTTACCGGAATTCGTGGGGTACAGATAACAACTCAAAGTATAATATTTGTATTTTATTGCTGTTTTATTCGCACTTGACAGTCACACGCTGGTGATCCCCGATCAACTCTGACACCATACTAGTAAATTCAGATTGCTGTCTGCAAATAATCACCAATTTTAAATTAGAATGATAATTTATTCAGTGTGCACACGGTAGTTTTATATTGTAGTTAAGAATTCTTCATTTCATTTAATCGGCAATCTGTTTTGATGATGATGATGCCGAGCTCGTATAGGATGTACCTGACAAAATATCTAGAAAAACTATTCTCAGTTGAAGCTTTATGTAGTAGTTACATCACAGACTTAGGACGTACATCAAATTTATAAATTACCCTCTGAAGGACTGTATTGGCTTGGAGAAAGGGGCTTTCGGTGAAGGGTGATATTTATTAATTTACTCAAAAAATTTCGTTCAAATTCTAAGTGTTCGTCGATTCGGGTGGGCTAATTTTGGTCTCGTTTTTACAGTTTATACCTACTCGTGCAAAACGACGTGTCATCTTTGCGATTTTATATTGGTTAGATCGTAATGGCAACGTCGACAAACAATATACAGATTTAGTTTTGCACTTAACCTAATATTACGAGTATCAATGTAAGATTACGTTTTTGCTTAGTGACGACACAGAGGGTTTTATGTTTGGTACAGACTACAGAGCCTGCTGCAATCCAACGTCAGTCATAACAGAACCCTAGAACAAGATGCAGCCAGCACCTGCCAATGGCGTGTCGGGTTCCAGATAGCCCGTTTATATTTAGAAGCACTTTATAACTCACCGCCAAGCTTAAAGCTCCCGATAAAAACTTAAACTTAGAGCTTTTGCGGTGCGTCGTTTATTAAGCACCATTTAGTTTTAGCCATGATTGTATCAATCGGTCGAGTGGCCGCAATCATAAAGGTCTTCGTACACTCTCCAACTTGATCGGGCGAAGCAACAGAAATCAATGTTGCGCACTATTACATATGCCGTAAGGGCGTTTTTATCATTTTGATCCTCCACTTTCATAAACTGTACTTTCGCTGGCCGCATACACTAAATGTGATATTACACATAAAGGCACATTAAGAAGCGTGCCGACAGATCACTAAAGTGAAATATGTGATACATTTTATTATTTACAAACCGCAAATATTATTAAAAACGCGTCTAATAACTTCTAATAATTTCTCGTGGTTTTATCTTTATTACAAAACTAAACTCTGTACTGGAATCTTGTGCTTCTTTATATACTGGTGATAATTTTACCAGTTCTATAAAATGTGTCCGTACATGCTTATCTAAAAATCATGCATTCATTTTACTGCATCTACCTGTCCTCGAAATGCACCTACCTAAAAAATCGTAATAGTTTAAGACGAACGAAATTCACATAATCACTTTTACTTGTAGAATTCGATCTCGGCATGTGGGCCAAAACGATCGGAGTCCCGAAAAACCTGTTCAACCACTCACTAAAGGGCAAATGCAATATAAGTATGGTTCTTAAACTTATGAATGCTATATAATATACTATATGAAATGCAGTAATTTCGGAACTGAAATCGATTTTGGGACGGACAAGTGTCGCAGACCTTTTCCATTTAGTAAATTAAAATAAACCCAAGGATAATTGTATTGTGTTGAGAAGGATAGTTGAGATGATCAGATATGACTTTGCTATAAGTTTGTACGTTTTCAAGAATTGTACCTATTATGTGAATAGGAAAATATAACTAGCACGATAATATTTCGGTTTAAAGATCCCTAATAAATCTGTAAAAGTCCTCGTTCCACGTTAGACCCTAGAAAATTCCTTGAAATTAAATTAATATTAACTTCACCACGCGATATGAATCTGTATTGTTTCTTATCGCTATATCGCATTCTTTTAACCAACATAGCTTATAAATTCATAGTTAAGCTCTAACAAAAAGGACTAAAAGGATGACTTAAGCGTTATCATGGACCTTAAGTTGTCGAAAGAGATAGTATGCGGCCTCGTGTACTGTACCTCAGTTCCCAGCCAGCTTGCGCGCGGTGAGAGCGTTGAAACGCGCTCAACGTTCGAACGTTCGAAATTTGAAACGATTTTTTTTAACTGACTAAAGTTAAACAAAAGATTGTGACAGTGCCAGTTCTTTTGGATTTTTCGTGTTGATTTTGAACATTTTTAGTGTCTGTTCAACTGTTGTGTCAAGTTTTTAAGAGGTGAGTTTGCAAATAGATATTGTTTTGGATAAATACCTAATGTGAAATGTATTGGTTTGGTTATAATAAGTATATGTAACTAATTCAGTTTTCTACGAAAAATGTTCACTGGTTTTTGTCTACGCACAGTAGTATGTAAGTGTTTTTTTTCGAAAAAATACTTAATATTCATTTCATACAAGAATTCACAATAATAAAAAATCCATAAAACTATTTTCATAAATAAGATGGTAGTAAATAAAGTAATAATAATAAACTAGCCGTACTAAAGCAGGATGGAGCGGTAATACTTGTTGTTCATTAATTCAAATTGCCCGGTCTGCAGGAAGTTACTGAAATAGGACGCGTTTCTACAGTACTAATTTCAAGGATTCAGAAAAGTTACTTTTCAAGGATTTTTTTCCAAGGATTATAATATTTTCAATGTACAATACGTAAAGAGAGTTTAGATGAAATATTTTGTAGTTTTAATAAAACTTATGCTTAGACAATATAACTATAAAAGTTGAAAATAAAAATCGTGGTAAAAATGTAAAATTTACTTAGCTTATTTTAAAAGTGTCTAAAATATGGACAGAGTAAGAACAGACCTCGTGCCGGTGCAAATGCAAACAACCTGCGACTTCGACCTAACCGGCGCTGTTACACCTGTTCTGTCATTTTTGTATGCAAAAAAGGCCTAAGAGCAGCCAATGTGTCCGTGGAACTTGTGTTAATTATTTGTTTCCGTTGAACTAATCTAATAATTTTATGTTTTTTTTTGGTTTGTGCGTATTGAGACCGAGTGGTTTAGGTATCAGTCGCAAAAGCTGACATAATATATGTGCGTTTGAACTCCACCTCGGACGTTGGTGAATTAGGTGATTTTTCTTTAGTATCTAAATGACATCCAATCTTTAAAATTTGCTGCCTTCGTTCACTTATGTATATTTCATCAATTGATTGTACATTATTCTGAAAATTAATCTAAATGCGACCTGTTTATACCAATACGAAAAGTAAGGAAATATTATACCTACAAATAAAAAAGGCTCATACAAAAAATTCGTGTTTAATTCTCGTTTCGAAATAATAAAAATCATGACTATGCACCCAATAAATTAGCTTCAAATTGAATCAACTACTAACACAAAACGACAAAAATATTCAATGACATGCCATTTCATTGAGGATCTCCGACAAGCACTTCTTACATCGCCGACATGAGATTAAACACACTTAGCTTCTAGCAATCCGTCAAACAGATAACATACAGTGTAGGTAACAGTGCAGGACATCCATCGGCTCAATTGACAATATAATGCAGATTGTATTCGGATATTAATGAGTATCTTAAAACGAATAAAACGCGAAGCGAGCCATTTCGAAAGCGAACCACTTGCTGGCCCTGCATTCTTGCATCTCTGTGGTGTTATTCCAGTCGTTTACTAATTCGATTCCTTGGAGAAACCAGTGTAACTACCCTCTGCGTTGGCTTATAACTAGTACGGAGCTGAAGATCAAAATTATAGTGGATTGCCTGGATACACATATAAGTACCTTGGCAAGCAACGAGGATTCGCAGCCAGAGCTCGTTCAACCGGCCAGGAACAACCTCTTGATTCGGACCCGGTTGCGTACAAATCGTAATCGTTCGACATCGTTGTCTCATTCGTTTACCGTGTTAAGGTTAAGGACGGAGAGATTTTTGTCTTTATATGCCTTAGACTTAATGGCTGATGAGCTGCTGGAGGCAGGAATGCTAATTAGTCTTGTAAGGATTCTGAAACCACTGAAATTATTGTTTAAAAAAAATTTGGGTGCTCGCAATACTGCTTACTAACGTTTCCGATGGATTTTGATTATATTAAAAAAATTAGGTACTTCCGACGAATATGTTTTTTGCTAAAAAGTCATTTTTACTCATTTCATTATCAATGATACGTGCACACTGACTCAACTCCTTCACCTAAACTCGGAAACGGTGACAGCGCGGCCCTACCGCGAAATTAGAAATCCGCAAATTTTGTGAAATACTAAATTCACGAATTCCGAAGTTCGCGATAACAGGCCAGGTATACTTTGCATGACATGAGCGGTCCTTAGACGTGGCAAACTGTGGCAATTATTGGCAATGGCAGTTTTTTTCAAGGAACATACATTCTCCTAACGCTAGTCAAACTTCCTATTTATGATATTAGTAGTTTATGTAGCTTTTAGATATTTAAAACCGCCAATTATTCAGCCTGGCTGATCCCAACGGGTGCGATAGACGACGCTACACCGCATCCTTCCGCGTGCATCAGTTTCGCTCGTCTATGATATCTGATAGCCTATTGCAAATTAAAATAAAGTTAAAAGATAGTCAAGTAAATATAGTTTCGCCGTGAAAAATGTATGTGCTTTTCGCTGGTTCATTGGCAAAGTGACTTTCTTCAGATTGCTTATCTATTGTTTTTTGCTGATTTTAATACTTGTCTTGACTTTTGATAAATGTTGTCAGGCAGTGCTCGTCGTACCTTCAATTTAATGTCACACTGAGGTATCGAGCATTGTCACGTTTTCATTAACGATTCGGTGGTTCGAAACATTCTGTGGTGATTTCCACCTACTATTTATACCTCTATAGTGAAATCTAGTCAAAGGGGCATAAATGCGCACCAGCTGTCATGAATATGCAAGTTTGACAGGTGTTAAATGCAACAATTGCATAGAAATCCGAAGAAAAAGCGCGTGCGGCGGTGTGGGCGATTTCTCCGCGTTTGCAGGAAAGCTTTTCAATCTTTAACTGCTTAGCAAATGTGCGAAGAAAGCATTATGTAATGATCAAGTTACTTAGAAACACATGAAGTAAGAAGAAGTTGCTATATTTATACTGCAATTGTGTTTGGTTTACTTAAACCACTTACATTATGATATGCTTATACTTATACTGTGCATGTTAATATAATAACACTGTACGAGCATAGTTAGTAAGAAATATCTCAAATTTGTTTCAATATTATATTTTTTAGGAGAACACTTTAATGGAAAGGGTTTGAAAAAAATATTTTTCAAAAAGACGCGTATAGATATATATTTCTTGATTTATATCCGTGAGCTGTTTTAAATTGCATGACATAAGGTAATCATACGCATCACTCATAAATTGGTAGGTGACTATGTAGGTATACATACATATAAACCAGAATGAAGGTAAACCCTTGATTAAGTACAATTTAAAAAAATGTTTTAAAATAAAGTACACGGCACTTACAGTTACTAAAAAATACCCTTTGAGAATGAATAGGTACTCTTTTCCATTTAAGTACAAAGTATGTAAAATGTTTTCTGGCAACGTCCGCGTCCATTATTCCCAAATCATCTCCACTAATTCCATCAAACCGTCATTACGTCCACTTAGATCCATGTTCCGATTGCCTTGAAGGCAGTTTTCTATGTGATAATGACCGCTGATGCAGCGTGACGTCGTTACGTCATCGTTCCGGCAAAAACGCAGTCAACAGTCGCGGTCAGTCG
>JALPQI010022011.1:0-21917 GCA_025490895.1 Thaumatotibia leucotreta
ATTTGTACAGGCAGAACAAGCGCAAGCGGCGGCATGCGCCAAATTCGAAGAACTGTCGGCGCGGGCGAGAGAAGAGCTCATTGACTTCAGGGCCAGACGGGTCGCCGCGTTCAAGAAGAGGTAATGTTCATTTTCTCAAACTTGCTACGGAATGTTGATGTTACTTACTTTAAATTAAACCAGGAAATACTATGTACCCGGTGTCAATTGCTAAGATGATATGTAAAGAGATTTCATGTATTTATTTCACACCTAGGACTGCAAACAAACCGTGTTTTGTTTTGAAACGTCAAATTGTGACACTAGGTCTTGACATTCAGCCACAGAAAAAAAAATAACCTAAGAACTAATGTCTATACCACCAGGTAAAAGAATACCTCAAACAGATTTAAAAAAAAGGCGCGAATGTTTTTTTTTAAATGTACGATACTGTACTATTGGTTTATTTACAAATGAAATAGTATGGTTTGGCGAAATCAGTTCGTTTTATTTCACGGCAAGTTTGAGAAAAGCACTATACAAATCTCGGCGAGAAACAGGGTTACAGGCCGCGTATTCCTATCTGGCCTCAGTTCCTTCGGCCAGATATATCTACTTGGCCTGTAACCCTTCGTTTCCCGTCCTCTATAGTAATATACTATATTTCACTATATACTTAGGTTATCATTGGTTAGGAAGCAAACTAACAAACTAACATATTTGAATACCGACGTCGTACAGAACTGGACGACAAGAGGGATAAGCTGAAAGCCCGACCACCAGCGGCAATCAGCTATCACTATGTAAATGGTGTTCTCTCGTGCCCGTTGTGTACACGGGTCTTTACTAATAAGATCGGCTACGTCAGCCACACGAGAGCACATGAGCGTCAACATACCTAGGAGTTGAAGCAGTCGCCGTGGCCGAAAACGGTCAGGGAGCATATATATATATATATATACAGAGTTGTTCCTGTGTCACTTAATAATCTAGCACACCCCATATAATGTCAGTCGTTGCTATGGTAACGAAGTTCGAAGAACTGTCGGCGCGGGCGAGAGAAGAGCTCATTGACTTCAGGGCCAGACGGGTCGCTGCGTTCAAGAAGAGGTAATGTTAATTATTTCACTATATACAGAGTTGTTCCCGAGTCACCTAGCAGCAGTGTTATTCACTAAGGAAACCGCCTTGCTGTCAGCGCTGTGTCAGCGCTGCGGCAGCGTCGAGCCTAAAAAATGGTATTCACTAATGCACTTTAAACGACACTAGTGCTCGGCGACGAATGCAGCGTGAGCTGGAACTACACTGCGTCGAGAGTTTGACGTTTAAATGTATGAACTTCGTATTCTCTAACGAAAAACAGCGACGAACTCGCCCACAACCTCGCTCACAGCCTCGATTCCTAATGTCAAATCAAACAGCTAGGATTTTAGACAAGGCTGTCTCGACATCGAGCTCGTTGACGAACGCAGCGTCGAATGTGTCAATAAGAGAATAGCATAGCAGACCCCGTATAATGTCAGTCGTTGCTATGGTAACGAAATTCGAAGAACACTGCGCGGGCGAGAGAAGAGCTCATTGACTTCAGGGCCAGACGGGTTGCCGCGTTCAAGAAGAGGTAATGTTCATTATTTCATTATATATTATACCGGGTGGCCCATTCAAATCGGTCAGTATGGGAAAGTCTGAAACTATAAGACTGGCTGGGTACAGTTTATTTTTCAAATGTATGAATGCAGTTTTTCTTTTTATCAAAATCGGTGACATGGTTCCTAAGAACAAATCTTCGTATGTCTTATAGTTTCAGTCTTTCCCATACTGACCGATTTGAATGGGCCACCCTGTATATGCATATATATTGGGTGGAAACGAGTAACCTTAAAGGGTATATTCCTAACCGCATTTTAAGGCTCAGTTTCAGAAAATGTCTTTCAAATTAGTACATTACGACACAAGTGCCAAAAACATGAAATTCGAAACGAGTGGCGTTGTTTTAAATCGACACGAGTTACGAATTTCGTTTTTGCACGTGTCTCGTACGACGTTTTTTAGTGCAGATGGCCCTTCGAAGTTTTGGACCTGACGTAAAATGACACACTTCTCCAAAAAGGGCACCATATGTACTAAAAAACTATTTTTATCATAACTCACTGAAATATGCCTGCACGATTAAAATTCTTACACAAATAGTATTCATCTTGACATACTCATAAATAAACGTTAGAGAAAATGATAATTTTTTCAATAAAATGTATAACTAAAACAAAAATTTAAAAACACTTTAATAATAGTCTTTCTCTACAATGTATTACTGGTTATGTATTAAAAAATCGAAGGACCATGGGCATATTTGTATGGAGAGTGGACCAAGAACCAACAGAGATGAAAGTGGTGTCATTAAATAGGTATTTATATTTATTTCATTTCATTCTATGGGCACTTTGTTCAATTCCATTGCAAAACGGAGATATTTGTATTTTAGTCTGAGTAAATACTATGATAAATGGTGTCTGAACGACGGTGATTTACTTAGAGAGTACCCGCAGAACGCCTTATTCATGTAAAATTATCCAATGGAATTCAACTTTGCACCTATAGAATGAAATAAAGTACATAAACAGACCTTTTTATTGACACTACTCCCAGCTCTGTTGGTTTTTGGTCCATTTTGACGCATAGTCCTTTAAAAAAATGTTTTGTTGCAGTCTTATTGACTTGGCGGAATTGGAGATAAAACACGCTCGCGCCCAGCAGGAGTTGTTCCGCAAATCGCTGCAGGTGCTCAAGGATTGCCAGTAGGCTACGTGGTTCGCTTACGGGATCTTGGGAGTCTATGCCGACCGCCAATCTTCATTAATGAGCGTTTGTTGCGCCAATACGCTGCGGTGATGCGCTGTGTAGGTGCGTCATTACGTCCTAGTAGGCCGTTAAGGATTTTCATACAACATTACGTCGCACTAGCGCGGTCCGGCGCGCGGCTAGATTTCTTTTATGAAAATGATTAAATTAAGTCATCCCTGATTTAGACCATTTTAGAGTAGTTTTGTGAAAATATATTGTTTTATTTACTTTTTTGCATCACAGGTGTGATGAAAAACATTGTGTGTACCACGGGCGGTACAAGAATTATGAACTCGTGTGAAGTAAAAACTCGTGTAAAGCCCAAGCTGAAGGCGCGGGCTTTACTTTCACACTCGTTCGCAAATTCTTACTTACCGCCCTAAATACACAATGTACTATTCCGCCACTATGGGGCAGAGATGGTGTAAGAACCAACGAATTGTCAAAATAAATACACGAATTTAATTTTCTATACAAGGTGCCCATGAGGAAAGGGAAGAAATTCAACAGCGGATTCTGACCAAATTTGAAGTTAAAAATGTCATATGAAGTTTTCTGGATTTAGTCGATTTTAAGAGAAAAGTAGATTTTTTCTTAAAACCGTTTTAGACTGTTACGCTATGATAAACGCATTTTAGGAAACGATTTTGTCACCATGTTGTCTTAAGTCTTGTCACACTTAATGGACAGACATCAAATGAACAAAAAGATCTTTAATTACCTAGCAAATGTAAAAAAAAAACTTTAAAAGTGCATTTTTTACCATAGTGTCATAAATAAAATCCTTTTTTTGTGTATTAAGGCATTAAAAAAATCAAAAAAGTACTAAAAAAAATTTTTTTTTGCAGATTTGACCAGAACTCATTTAACATTTTTTGCTTCTTTTAGTCTCAGGAACATGCTGTTAGAATTTTTCCCTTTCCTCGTGGGCACCTTGTATACTTGTTGGTTTATTTATTCTTAAAACCGTTACTTTAGGAATATTGTTTACTAGAATAAATATAAAAATCAATTCCAAGTAATTTCCTACGAAATTAACAAAATTTTAGTTATTTTCTTGACTTTGCGTCTCTGTTTTAGAGCTTAATCTTCAGTTCGACGACCGTTTTCTAGTCGTAATCCATTACAAAATCAATAAACTTCCAAATACAGTAGAACTATGAATCTGACAGCTGTTTGGGCCTCACGCCTACGCCTGGTGGCAAAATATATCGAAAACCCTTCATTTGTTTGGGAGGAAAAAATACTTCCACCTTTTTGCTAACTAGAACACGATATTGAACATGCCTTTAAACGGAAAACGACCATTAAAATTTCACCTCGTGTGTATGGCGGCGATGGTTCGACTATAGAACATCTATGTGTGTAAGACTTTCATAATGTTTGTTTTATTTTTATTATCAAATAAGGTAAAGATGATGTTACTATTCTCCTTGCTACTCGCTAGACCACTATTCAGAGTCGTTTTTTGACAAAATTTATAACTCGCAACATTTTCTGCTTCCAAATATCATGTCATGAAGGTTACTTAAAGTGACCTATGGAATCTACGGTACCTCTTGCACTATTGACACAATAAAATTTATCAATTGGCATGATGACTGTCAACTCAAATTAACATCTTTTTTCGAACTGTCAAAACGATCGCCACTATGTTGTATAAAATATACATGTGTATATCTATATACTGCTAAATGAAACTCGAAGTTCTTTCCAATTTATTAAATAGAAGTTCTGTATTGCCTTCAAGATGGTTTTAGTTAAAAATCGAACAATAATTATATTTTTTCAGTACAGATGTTTTTTACGCAGTAGTGCAAGAAGTGGTTAATTTTTTTCAAGTTCGAAACTTGCGTTGACCATCTGTACCGAAAAACGCCTTACGATACACGTGCGAAAAGGAAATTTGTAACTTCGCACTCGTATCGTAACGTAGGTACTATTTATATAATGGCGGTCAATATTTCGGCGGTGTTATAAACTAAAGTTAAGTATTATTTGGGATTAAATTCATGTAAATTGTATAGCAACTTATATGTAATCAATAAAGTGTGCTCAATAATCAACTCTAAATACATATATGTAAATATTGCACACATATAATCATCAAAATATTATATTTATCCACACTGTACGTTTAGTTCATGATTGGTACGAAGCGAGATAGACTATATATCAGATTCTTAGGTATCCACGGACAGTTAAAGAGCATTTTGCTTTTGGATACTGTTTTTAGGGTCCCGTACTAAACAAGGATTCCTTTATAGTTTCGCGATGTCCGTCCGTCTGTCTGCAGTATATGTAGCTCAATGGCGGTTAGTACTAGAAATCTGCAATTTCGTACAGTTATATGCCCCACCCACTGCCACTTCAGTATAGCTATTCGGAGAGCTATATCGGTTACTTTGGTTCTGCTGGATGGTCTCATTTCTAATCCGATCTCGCAGATACTCCTAACATAGCGCTCTCCATTGTCCTTTGGGTGAGTTTAAAGTCGCAGGAGTCCGCTAGATGTGGGTGACACAGGACCGATCATTGTGGCTATCTTTGGGGGAGGCCTATGTTCAGTAGTGGATGTCTTTCGGCTGATATGATGATGATATGTTTCCCTGACTTCCATTCCCAATAGAATTGTCACGTGCGGTTTTTTTTTCAACGACAATTTGGTTTGCCGTACTATAGTTTTGCGGCAAAATTAGTTGAGTTTTTATCCCTATGGAACTGGTCTCACCGCGAGCTACTAAGCTATGAACTATCGGCTATAAACACGAACAAAAGATACGCACTCCCGTGTAAATAAACGAGACACTGCGATACTCGATACGGTGATAGCTGATAGCTGGGCGAGTATCGCCGTGTCTTTTTTTTTTACACGGGAGTGCGTATCTTTTGTTTGTGTTTATAGCCGATAGTTAGTAGCTCGCGGTGAGACCAGTGCCTAAATACCCAAAGGAAAGTAGCCGATAGACTGTAAAATTTGTGACTACATCAAATATTAAAGGGTGCAATTTTTTATATTTTTTGTGGACCAAATGTTTTTATCTCTTCTCTTCTTGAAAATGTCGAAAATGTACTGATTAGTTGGCATTTCAATTATTATGAACTCTAAAATGTTTATTTCAATGTATACATGGGTGAACCAACTTTTTTCTGTCTGTTATTGCCATGGTTACTGTCGCTTGAGTCACGCTGGTTTTATGCAAAATTATGCTACTTAATTTATGCAAACATGCATATAGTCCATGTTTGTAGATGGCCCATCAAGGAAAGGGTTTATTAACACCAGAAAAATGCATGTTTGCATAGTTTGTAGCATAATTATGCATAAAACCAGCGTGACTCAGGCGACCGTAACCATGGTAATAATTATAACAGACAGAAAATAGTTGATTCACCCACTTATTAGATGGCATATACCGAAGAATACCGAGTTCGTCTCCGTCTATGGTAGGATTCGAACCCACGTCCTTTCGTGACTCATATTTAAGCCTCTCGGCCACCCGGTCTCAGTGGGCATTGGTCGAATTTCTAAGGTGTATGCGATCTCTTAACTAATGTTTATTTAGATTAAATATATCAGCTTAAGCTAAGGCGACACAGGATAATACTGCCGTGCTAACTAAAAAGGACGCATCTCCCATAGAACAACTATGAGAGATGCGTCTTTTTGAGTTAGCACGGCAGAATAGTTGGGAGGTGTTGGTTGGACTATGTGTAATGGTTATAATCTGATCAATGAGGTCGGCGGTTTGAACAATTTTATTTCCAAGTTTCAGAAGTTTTTGAAATCAAAGAAAAGTTTTTAAACCGGCGGGACATGAATTTCATTTTAAATCGGACTTTGAAAAGTACTGTGAATGTTACCAAGATAAAATCATATGTCTTTTACATACCCGTCTACAGTCACGTCTACAGTCACGTCTAATAATATGTATACAATTCGGAACGTATGTCAAACGAATAAGGATCAAAATTGTATACATATTATTAGAGCCGACCGTACATTAAATTTAACCAATTGGTACCCTAAACCATTCTGAAACTATATCGAAATTAAAAGTGAAAAAAAAATATACAGTTAAATTCACACCAAAGCTGGCACGAATGGATCGAGTAAGTGACAGAAAGTATCTATGTGTGGATGTCTTAATGACATAATGACAGTAGATACAGGTTAGTATAGGACGACCGCATACACACAATGATAGATGTCATTCATTTCATTCATTCCATTCGGGCCAGCTTAAGTGAATTTACCTGGGTGAATCAACTTTTTTCTGTCTGTTATTGCCATAGTTACGGTCGCCTGAGTCACGTTTAAGTAGCATAATTTTGCATAAAACCAGCGTGACTCAGGCGACCGTAACCATGGCATTGCAATAACAGACAGAAAAAAGTTGATTCACCCACCTGTACACTAAGACACTTTAACTGAAATGTAAAATTTTTACCTGTTTCTATTTTTTGTTCCCCGTACGGGTTTTAATACTTTTCTTTATATAATAAATGTGATTTCGAAAATACATTATCGTTTATTTTCTATTAACTGTTGAAGTCTTAGCTTGACGTAATTATGACCATTTTGTTACATAAACACTTGTTTTTAAGCAAAATTTGTACTGCTATTGTATTCTAAGTGTAAAAATGTATCTCGTATATGGGCTAAAATTATTTTATTGTAAGAAAATATATGAAATTAAATTGAAATGGTGTTTTATTTTTGTGTTGATCCTTTCTTGATACTTGAAATAAATCATTTTGAACCGTTTAACCTTTGCATTTAACGCCAAAGACTGATAAAGGTTCAACGCGAAAGACCGATATAGTATAAGGCATGGTCCACAGAGCAATATAGACCTTCACGCATGTGCGTTAAGTTTAAATTTAGTTTATAATGCATATGCTCAGAAAGTGCTCTTTTTATGGGTAAAATGCACAGAAAGTGATATTTTTCCGCACGTGTGTAGGAATGAATTTTCATAGTACTTAAAAATTGTAAAATGTTTGATACACATGTTGAAATGTATGCTTTTATCTAACTCGAGTCAGTTATAAAACACTCGCTTTGTTCGTGTTTTATAGTCACCAACACTCGTCCCGGATAAAGTCTACTTTCTACACTTGATCATGTATCATAAATAACTATTTCGGTAAAGCGTCTGAGTGAGAGCTTCTCTATTTAACCTTTTCAACGCCAAGAACCACTAAAGTGGCCGTATGTTGTCGTGCCTACCACGCCAGCAGCCACTAAAGTGGTCATCGAGTATGCTGTCAAAGTAACTGTCTTGCTGACAGATAAGGTTTATTTTCGTTGTTCATTAGTAGAGATACTGGCGTATATGTCACAATTTGATGCGAGAGGGAAGGCGTGGAAAATGTTAATAAAACGGCAACTTATTTAACACGCGTTTAATTACGATTAACATGCGCGTCTTTCAAAATACATTTCTTGGAGAACCTATATTGCAGCCATATATAAGCTACATCCAAACAAGTGGGCCGTATGCTTGTTAGCCACTATACTTACCGACCGGACATGTTATAAAAAAAATCTATAAACTAGTTTTTAAAACTGAACGCAACACACGCGTTACCATAGCAACTAGACACCACAACACGTGATATTTGAAAACAAAACCACATAAAAAATCATTACGTTACGTGCCAGTGTTTTTTAAAGTAGGTGAGTTTATTAATAGAAAATACTATTATTTTTATTAAATGTAGAAAAAGCTAGAAGTTAAGAACTAAACTTTGAAAATGTAGAGCGTTCTTCTCAACTTCTCATATACCTATTCTTACTGCTTAATAATTTAGTTAATAAGTTTATTTTTGGCCCTCGTAGATATACTAAGACCAGTTATAGAATCTAATACCAGAAGATTATTTATTTTTCTTCACTATTACAATATGTGTCGTCTTCTGTCTCCGGTCTAAATGTCTATAAATACATCATCATAAACTTAAGAGCTAAGCTCTTGTCGGTGGAGCAATTTCCACGCTTCTCTTTCCTGGGCTTTCTCCTTGACTGCTTGATACGACACTACGTGCACCTTTTCTTTTATTTGGTCCATATAGACCCTCCTTGGTCTTCCTCTCTGTCTCCTTCCCTCAACTTTTCCTTCTATTATAATCTTTAGATACTCGTCATGTCGTAACAAGTGTCCAAATACATACCTATGGAATATTATGTGAAATATGTAGTCTTATTCCTTCGGGAGTTAGCTACCGGGATTTAAATCAATAACTGGTTGCTATGGTTTAGTTTATAAACTGATATTAACGTAGCTTAATATTAAGTCATTATAGCACTTTGAATCAGTGTTAATATTATTGATCGTAACATAGGTACTTTAATGGTATAATACAGGGTGTTCGTTTCCATTTGCGTTAAATTAGACAGGGACATTAATAGAAGTTGTCTGGTATCGGCTTTTGGAAAATTCGATAAAAAAGATTTTTTTTTAATAATAAATGTAATGGTAAGTGTGAGAAAACCTTATGAATAAAATGAAAGTTAATCTCAGGTGACTTACGGCACCATGTCAAAATAAGTAACGTTAGAATGTAAATAAAGGTCGCAATACACATGTTCAGTGATTAAACTTATTTTTTTAATAACTCAATAACAGTAAGAGTTAAAACACTAGTTTCTTAGAGAAATTAATTATATTTGACCTAAATAAGCTTCCCTTAAATTTATAGCATATGAAGAAAAACACGCTGTATAATAGGTTCGTGCTGTAGTTGATATTGTTTATCAAGGTTTTAATATAGGTAAGCGTATTTTCCACGATTCTATCTTTATTGTAGACTAGACACCCATTTCATTTACTTAATTGGAGACGTAAAATTTAATTCGTATACCAACAGGGTGTTTTTCTATATTTTCGTTAAATCTAAGGGAAGCTTATTTAGGTCAAATATAATTAATTTATCAAAGAAACTAGCGACATAACTCTTTGTTATTGAGTTATTAAAAAAAATAGTTTTATGACTGAACAAGTGTATTGCAAGTATTGCAACCTTTATGATATCCTAATGAATGTTATTATGACGTGTGCCGTCATCAGGCACCTGTAGGCTTATTAGGGTCCGGCTCCATTGACGCGGAGCGGAGCGGAGCTGTGGGAGCTCGGCCAATAAGACCACATCACAGTGTTTCGAATTTTGAATTTGAAGAATGTAATTGGTCAATTACATTCTTCAAATTGGCCTTTGAGTAGAGGCCTCAAGGTGGAAAACGAGCTCGTGGTCGCCCTGTAAACGCATGGAAAAGAAGCGTGGAGAGCGAATTGCGAGCCGTAGGTCTGACCTGGAGCGAAGCCAAGAAGGTTGCTCAAGACAGAAAAACGTGGAAGGATCTTGTGGAAGCCCTATGCACCTCCGGGGTGCCCTAGGAATTACTACAACAACAACAATTGGTCAATTTTGCACAGCTCCGCTCCGCGTCAAAGGAGCTGCATCCATATTATGGTCCCGTGTTTAATCGTTTGTCGTCTACCGTTGCGTTCTTACAAGTATGCGAATGCGGAAGTGACAAGTAGCACGATAAACGGTAAACACGTGACCATTATAAGCCATCTGAAATTGGACGTAATTATGCAAAAGGGAACCAATCCACACGAAACTGTCATTTTAAAGATTGTCTTTGTTTCTTGTGATTTAAAATTTAAAGTGCCTAATAGGGTGCTTCTTATTTTTGCAATTTTGTAGGATGTTCGAACTAATAAATACCGAAGTAGGTACTTAATAAAAAAACGACTATACATTTTTCCTTTCTTGAACTTCTTACTTCGGCAGCGACTCCTAATTTTTGTTTACAATAATTGAAAAAAAAAAACAAATACGGTTTACTTATCAAATAACAAAATGAGAAGTGCCCCAATTGCAATCGGGAGAGCAAAGAGCTCCTTTACTGGTTCGAAAATCCTACAAAATTGCAAAAAAAAAATCGTTTATTTTGTTAACCATAAGGGTACAATTGACAAAAGTTCGGACCTTCCAGTACAGGATCGGTATAGGGTTACAACCAGTAGTTTTTTTTTTCACTCTGTTCGAAAATGCTTTTTAATAAGCTTACTTGAATAAAGAATAGTTTGACTTTGACGAAATCTTTTTTTTATGTAGGTATGTATATTTATTTATGTATGTTCCCCGATTACTCAAAGACGCGTGGACCGATTTGTTTTTTTTTTTTCAGTAACAACAATCAAGATGATGTTAATACGAACGTACATGTCATGGCTGCTTCTTACAGCGGTGTCAGCGAAGTGGATAGAGGGGCGAATTAATACAAAAGACGTAAGTCTAAGGCCTGAGTAGACGCTAGACGCCCGAGCTGAGCGTCCGACGGGGCGTCAAGTGTGCCTACACAATGTGCCCATGAGGAAAGGGAAAAATTCTAACAGCATATTCCTGAGACTAAAAGACGCAAAAAATGTTAAATTAATTTTGGTCAAATCTTCTTCTTCTACCTAGCTGTATCCCGGCCTGCCAGGGTCCGCAGGAAAGCGGACCCTGGCAGTTTTGGTCAAATCTGAAAAAAAAAAAAAAAAATTCTAGTTTTTGTTTTAGATTTTGAATGCCTTAATAGACAAAAAAAGGATTTAATTAATGAAACTATCGCAAAAATGCACTTTAAAGTTTTTTTTTTACATTTGCTAGGTAATTAAGGATATTTTTGTTTATTTGATGTCTGTCAATTAAGTGTGATAAGACTAAGACAACATGGTGACAAAATCGTTTCCTAAAATGCGTTTATCATTGCAGTCAGTCTGTGTCGAGCAACGTCGCGCGCGCACGTATCGTAGATAGGCAGCGAGTTATGTGATTATAAACATGTCGAACTTAATAAAATGTAATACTTGTAACATTATAATTTGTGAGGTGCTATCTTTCATCCAAAACAAGTGTGGATTGATGGACGAGGATGGCCTAGTGCGTATTTGTGCATCAGCTTTTAATAGTGAAGAAATCGAGTCAGCGAAAAATCTGCTATTTGAATCTGTACCTACACAGACACGAAATATTACTCGAAAAAGGGAAGGAAAGGCGCAAAGGGACTTGGTTGATATAATTTATCTCATGAAGAATACTAGAGCTGACAATATGCCCATTTTTGTAGCAAGACAGCTGCATCGCTTGCCTCCCGTAACTTGGGATCATATTGACTGCACAAGGCTGTTAAAAGACGTCACGGTGTTAAAGGAAGAGTTAAACGCACTTAAAAATAACTACGCTACTACAGAACAAATACAAGGGCTTAGAAATGAGCTGGAAATGTTGAAAAATTCATCCATTGTGAATAATTTTGATTTTAATGTAAATACTAAAAGGGGAGCGTGCAAACCCTTATCAAATAGCTATGACTGCGATAGTGGCCCTATAGGATTAACGCATATTGAAACTAACAAGTGCGATGAGATAAATATTACAAGTTGTGATGACTCATATCTGCAACGGTCATCGAGTACGGTTAACGGATCCGAACATTTTCATATGGACGGTAGTCCTGTCACTGCGCAAGTAGCGGTTTCGGAGCTACCCGACGCGTTAACGATAAGTCGAGCTCACCCGAGCGCAGACCTGAGAGTGAGCGAGATGGCAAGCAATAACAAAGCTACGATTGACAAGAATAGTGATAGTGAAACAGTTATAACAAAACTCCAGGCCAGTACAAAGAGTACCATCGACCAACTTGTAAACAAACAAGCTTTCTCGGCTACTAAAAATAATCCAGTGACATCTCGGCCGCTAACTATGGCTGATATTGTGAGCGTAGGTGAATGGAAGCACGACAAGAGTTCCGAGCCATGGACAGAGGTGAAGAGGAGAAAGAGATATGCGAATCGGTTTGTGGGACGATTGGGAAGGGCACCCACCAATATTAATACTAAGTTTCGGGCTGCGAACAACAAGACTGAACTGTTTATCTCCAATGTACACACCGAGACAACGGCGGAAGATATAAGCGAGTATATTTTCGAGACAACGCAATTGTCAGTGAAGCTAGAAAAAATAGAAATGAAGCGACAAAAACAGCACAATTCCTACAAATTCAGCGTGCCTTCACAAAAGTTGCGAATGTTTCTAGATGATAATCTATGGCCGGATGGTATTTCTTTCAGGAAGTACATTCATTTTAGACCCAGAACTAATGAAGGAGTGACCATCCCTACAAAATGAGTACTGCAGATTATGAAGAACGTGAGACAGTATTGGTATCTTTTAATTGTAAGTCGATCAAACGATCCCTTGAAGGAGTAAGGTCACTCTGCAAAGAGGCAGATATAATTGCTATCCAGGAAACGTGGCTTCTGCCAACCGAGCTGACAGGTCTCGCGTCCATTCATGAAGACTTTGACAGTACTGGAACTTCGGCAGTCGACATGTCTACTGGAATACTAACAGGTAGACCGCATGGGGGAGTAGCCCTGCTCTGGCGAAAATCTGTGTTTTCATGTGTATCTATTGTGCCGTGCAGTAGCCCACGTATCGCGGCGATCAAGGTAATGTTAAGTGACAAACCCGTGTTAGTAATGACAGTATACATGCCAGTTAATTGTATTGATAACTTAACGGAGTTTACTGACTGTTTGGCTACCCTAAATGCTATAACAGAAGACCATGATATCGAGTCTGTGATAATTTTAGGTGACTTTAATTCTCACCCAAATGAATTATTCTATTCAGAATTAATGAGTTTTTGTGATGAGCAGGAGTGGATATGTGCCGATGTATCTAAATTAGGTATACAATCTCAAATGTTTACATTCATTAGTGACGCGCACGGCAGTAAACGCTGGCTCGATCATTGTATTGTTACAAAGTCAGCGTGGCCACTTATTACTAGATGTTATGTAAAACACGATGTTTACTGGTCAGATCACTTCCCATTATTCATATCTTGTAATTTTAATGTTATTTAAAATAAGGTTGAATATTGTCCAGCACAGATTAATAATGTACGTTGGGGCGTTAGGACGCCTAACCAAGTAGAACGATATTCCGAATTATGTAATAATATTTTAAAGGATATCGATATTCCATTAGATTTAAGTAAATGTTGCGGATATTATTGTAATGAACCTCACCATAAAGTTATAATAAACAAATTTTATGAAAATATTGTTTTATCGTTGAGCTCAGCATCCAGTAATACCTACCGTTCTTATCAACACCGGCCGCGTAAAAAATGCGTAGCTGGCTGGAATCGGCACGTAGGAGAGGCTCATGCTAGTGCTAAACAAAAATTTAGGCTGTGGGAATGTCATGGCTGTCCGTCATCGGGTCGTGTCTTTCAGGAGATGGTTGACGCTAAAAGGGTTTTCAAAGGTAGACTAAAATGGTGCCAGAACCACCAGGAACAAATAATTATGGATAAACTGGCTTCTCACCACTCTAGATCTGATTTTAGTAGTTTTTGGAAAGGAACAAATAAGTTAAATTCATCCCACAGGCTTCCTGTTAGTGTCGATGACGTGACTGATAAGCAAGACATTGCTAATTTGTTCAAAAATCATTTTACCGTCAATTCACCGCTAGGTCCATCTCAGCCGGCTAATGGTATACGGGACTATGGCGGACCGGTTCCTACCCTAATCAAAGCGGAAGATATTCGTGTTGCTTTAAGAAAAATGAAAAAGGGGAAATCACCGGGCCACGATGGTCTCTCAATAGAGCATTTACGTAATGCGGGAGTGCACCTACCTAGAGTGTTAGCTCTTTTCTATAACTTTTGTCTGAGTCACTCATACCTACCGCCGGCGCTCATGCGTACTCTTGTTATACCTATAGTGAAGAACCGAACGGGCGACGTGTCTGATAAGTCGAATTATAGACCCATTTCTCTAGCGACTATTCTAGCCAAGGTGCTTGACAGTGTGCTAAACTCGAGTTTAGATAAATACCTACATTTGCACGATGCCCAGTTTGGTTTCCGACCTGGGTTATCCACGGAAAGTGCCATAGTCGTAGTGAAGCACGCTGTCAAGTACTACACAGACAGAAATACCTCTGTTTATGGCTGCTTTCTAGATCTATCTAAAGCTTTCGACTTGGTCAGATACGACATTCTATGGGAGAAACTTAGGTCGATAGGTTTGCCGAATGATTTGTTGAATATATTTCAATTTTGGTACGGAAATCAAGTTAACCTGGTTAAGTGGGCAAATACGTTTTCTTCACCGTACACTTTGGAATGCGGAGTAAGGCAGGGCGGCTTAACATCACCTAAGCTATTTAATTTGTATATGAATGCACTGATAGAGGAGCTAAGTAGTACTCATGCTGGCTGTTTTATAGACGGTATTAGCCTAAACAACATTAGCTACGCCGATGATATGGCGCTGCTGGCTCCATCTATCGGTGCACTCAATGAATTACTTAGCGTATGTGAAAAGTACGCCGCATCTCATGGACTTATATACAATATAAAAAAGACTGTATATATGGTTTTTAAGGCCCCAGGTAGGCAGGCTCCAGACATGACACTTCCAGTGATTTTAAATGGAACTCCGATCAATAGAGTTAGTCATACAAAATATCTGGGTCACTTTTTGACAGAGAACATGAAGGACGATATGGATGTTGAGCGGGAACGCAGGGCTCTGGCGGTGCGGGCGAATATGCTTGCCCGTAGGTTCGCACGATGTACACCAGCGGTTAAAATAACGCTTTTCCGAGCGTACTGCACATCACTGTACTCGGGCGCCCTATGGGCCGGCTGTACGCAGCGCGCGCTCGGGTCCCTGCGGGTCCAGTACAACAATGCCTTCAGGGCGCTGTTGGGGCTGCCACGTTTCTGCAGCGCGTCAGCCATGTTTGCCGAGGCACGAGTTGACAGTTTTTCTGCCGTACTCAGAAAAAAAATGGCATCACTTTTATTTAGAATACGTGGTAGTGCCAACAGCCTCCTGATGACAATAGCCGTAAGAAGTGAGTGTTCAATTATGCAACATTTAATTAAAAACACATTGTCTTTAGTGAAGTATGAATACTAACATAGCGGTAATTAAAATACTAACAAAAATGGATCTACGTTGTCTGAATAAATAAACTTTTATTATTATTCTCTTTATTTCGTTCATTTCTTAGGCTAGGTTTTTTACAAAATGTCTATAAAAGTAAAATAAAATAAAACATACAAAAGCAATACAAAACATGTAAACATAATATAAAAAACCTAACCTAGAGAGCCGCCGGCAACGGGGCGGGCCCAAGCTGCCGGTGGTTAGGGCTGCAGGGAGAGGAACCGCCGGACTATGCGCGCCGTGTCCAGGATTACCGCCTTCTGCATCTGACCCTTGACCCAACCACCTAGCGAGAGCCTCTTGAGGTGTTGATCGAGACTCTTCGCTATGAGACCGTTCGCAGAAACAACTATCGGTACAATGATCGCCGAATCAACCTCCCACATGTCGGTTACCTCGTGAGCCAAGTCAAGGTACTTACTGGCTTTGTCCTTCTCGGCCTTCACGAGGTTCTCGTCATGGGGGATGGTGATGTCGATGAGCATTGCCCGGTGTTGGGATCGATTTATCAGCACGATATCAGGCTTATTGGCTACAATAGTCCTGTCCGTGATGATAGATCGATCCCAATAGAGCGTGGCACGACCATTTTCGAGAACTGCCGCAGGTGTGTACTTATAGTACGGCACTTCGAAGCCCACAAGGCCGTATTGAAGAGCAAGCTGCTGGTGTATAATCCTGGCTACGAGGTTGTGTCTGTGCAAGTACTCGGTGTTAACAATCTGAGAACAACCGGAAATAATATGCCTGAGTGACTCACCGGGACGGCGGCATGCCCGACAAATGTCGACCGTACCGTCCTTCAGGATATATTTCCGGTAGTTATTCGTCATGATAACCTCGTCAGCAATTGCACAGGCAAAACCCTCGGTTTCTCCGAAGAGGTCCCCGAATCGTAGCCAGTTCACCGACGCGAGCAGATCTACGTCAGGTCCCGTGAGGGCCTTGTAGAACCGCCCGTGTAGCTCCTTGCTCTTCCATACCGCCTTGCGGTCCTCGGTGCTTAGTACCACAGGTCTGCGCCAGTTCTCTTTTGCCAAGGAGAGCGGCGTGAGGTTCCGGTCTACTGCCACCACATCACGATGCATCCCGCACTCATTGTTAAGAAAATAGTTTCTAAGATTGTACACCTCGCGGTTGTGGAGGTTTTTGGCATTTAGGAAGCCGCGGCCCCCACACTTCCGCGGAATGTACAATCTCATAATTGATGAGCGCGGGTGTAGCATTCGATGTGTGGTAAGCAGTGTACGGACCCTTCGATCCAGGGCGTCCAGCTCGGTCTGAGTCCACCTTAGTATGCCAAAGGAGTATGTGAGTATGGGTATTACCCAGGCGTTGAAGGCGCGCACTTTGTTGCCTCCTGACAAAAGACTGTTAAGTACTTTTGTGAGCCGGCTGAAAAAGCGCTCCTTCACCGCCTGTCTAATTCCCATATCTTCAATACCCAAAGACTGTGACATACCAAGGTATTTATAGGTTTCTGCTTCCGAGATAGATCTGAACGACATTGTCTCAGAAAGCTGTAAATTTGTTGAATTTACTACTTTCCCCCGCTGCACATGCATAACCGCACACTTATCGACACCAAATTCCATATTGATGGCATTACTGAAAACTTCTGTGGTTCGCAGTAGTTCCAACAAGTCTTGGCTATTTGGCGCAAATAATTTGAGATCATCCATATACAGAAGGTGAGAAATGACTTCACCCTCTCTCCGAAGCCGGCAACCTAGTCCTGAATCCTTCAGCAGGGTACTGAGGGGATTCAGAGCTAGGCAGAACCACAAGGGACTCAGACTGTCACCCTGGAATATTCCTCGCTCGATCCTTATAAAGTCCTGCGCACCAGAGGAGCCATCTTCACCTCCTGGTTGACGAAGGACTGTGGTCCACTGCCTCATACACGTGCCGAGAAAGGATCTTAAAGTTGCATTAACTTTATACAGCTCCAAGACCCTTTCCAACCATGAATGAGGCACCGAATCATAGGCCTTCTTGTAGTCAATCCAAGCAGCGGAGAGGGCCCCTCTGTTACGCCGGACTTGCTGGCAAATGGTCATGTCGATGAGGAGGAGCTCTTTAGTACCACGGGACCCAACCCTACATCCATTTTGAGCAGGAGCCAAAACATTGTTCGAAACAATGTGCGTGTTAATTTTTACTCTCAAAATGGATGTAAGGAGCTTGTACAGTGTGGGCAAGCACGTGATGGGTCGGTAGTTCTTCGCTTCCGTGGTACTACCGGACTTGTAGAGCAGGAAGGTTACTCCAGTTGTTAAGGAAGGTGGCAGGGAACCGAGCTCGAATTCGTTGGAATTGCGTTGCCAATCGTGAGTGCGAGCATCGAAACCATTTTAGCCAGAAGTTGTGCAATCCATCCGGCCCAGGACTTTTCCAGTTCTGAGTCGTGCGGATAGCACAACTTACGTCATCGGGGCTGATGGTAACTGCCCCCATAGGTTCGATGGTCTCGCATTCACGTTCGACAACGGTCATCCATTCACCCTCGGTGTGTCCGACGGGCGCTGACCAGATACTACGCCAGAAATCACTCATAGCAGTAGCATCCGGTAACCGCGCGTCGGACACACGGTAGTCGGTTTCCTCCCACTTTCGGTAAACCTTCCTTTGGTCACTCTGGAAAAGGCGATTCTGCTGGAATCGATTCACACGCTCTCTGTAGCGGCGAATACGGTTTGCCCATGCATAAACCTTCTGCTTCAGAAAGTCGATGCGCTCTGTGAGGTTGGCCATGTAGTCGCGGGGTGCAATACCCGTTCCCGCGAACGCCTGGTTCACAAAGCGCATTACTCGGGGGCGGTTGTTACCCCCCCTGAAGCAGATCAGCTTTGCAATGAGAGTCCTAAACGAGTCGATACGACGCTCGATCCGCACCTGCCATGCGGGGTCACCTCCGGCGGTCCTAGGTGCACGGTCAGCGTCCGGAAACTTGACTCGAGCAACACGGCACGCCGCGATGGCCCCGCAGTACATGATCGAGTGCGTATCTTCCAAATCTTTACTGGATCGTATATACGGCTCCAGTAAAGCGTTTAGGGCTCCCATCAACGCTAGATTGCGCCTATTCATGGGCAAACGTGGTAATCGTGGCCTAGAGTCGGGTGTGAAGCGATGCTGCATAATCGCCTCTTCCAGAGTCCTCCTCAATTGCTCATTGTCTGAAGTACTCACACTCGGGTTCGTAACGTCATCCTCGTCGGCACTGGGATCAACCCGCGGTGCCCTCGGTGCCAGGTCGGGTGCCGGCACCGGATCCGGCGACATGGCGGGCAGGTCCCGCGTCGAAGCGGAGGCCGTACGAACAGGAAGAGCCTCCAGGCGAAGCCGATCAAGTGTCGAGTCATCCAGCCGCTTTAATCGTTGGATGGCTCGCACTTGATCCGATAATCGCTGCGCAGTCACATTTATGGTTGGTTCAAGGGCCTGAAACAGAGGAAGCATCCGGACACGATACGCGGATAGGTTAGTTCCTCCCTCTGTAGCCCCATAGTAGGCGCGCATGACGTTCTCGTTCATAGTTCGAGACCATTGCATGCGTCGCACTACACCACCGGCAGCGGGAGCCGTGGGCGGGGCAGCATGTCCCGGCATTGTTATTATTATTATTATTATTGTTCGTCTTTACCATATCTCGGGACCATGGGGTCCCGGACCTTTGGGAGGCATACGTGGGGCCGAAGCCAACAGCGCAGAGGCCTTTTAAGACAAATAATCTAAAAGCAAGGGATTATTATTATTATTATTATTATTGCGTAACGGTCTAAAACAGTTTTAAGAAAAAATCTAATTTTCTGAACATATTGCGAAAACACAAATCAAATTATATATTAACTAAATATTTTGATTTGTACTTTTAATTTTTCTCCAGTAGTCACACTACTTGACTTACTTGACTTAATGTCCTATGTCCCCTAGATGGGGCAGAGGGCGTCCACAGTGCGTCGCCATCCCGAACGGTCTTGAGCTTCGCGCTTTACTTCGCTCCAGGTCATCCCTATCGCCTTCGCTTCTGCAGTGATCGTCCGCCGCCAGGTCTGCTTGGGGCGGCCACGTTTTCGCTTTCCTTGGGGATTCCAGTCCAGGGCTTGCCTCGGTATATGGTCGGGGTCCCTTCGGAGCGTAATGCCAATCCAGTTCCATTTGCGGCGTTTGATCTGCTGGTCGATCGGAGTCTCACCACAGCGTTCCCATAGATCTGTGTTGGAGATTTTCTCGGGCCAGAATACGCCGAGAATGCGGCGAAGACAGCGGTTGATAAAGACCTGTAGCCGGTGCGAGATGTCTTTAGTGACCTTCCACGTCTCACATCCGTACAGCAACACGGATTTCACGTTGGACCGGAATATCTTGAGCTTAACTCTCCGAGTCAGTTTCCGCGATTGCCATACAGGACGAAGCTGTGCGAAGGCTGCTCTCCCTTTGGCGATCCTTGAAGCGATGTCCTCTTCGGTCCCTCCAGTTTCCGACACTACACTACCGAGGTACGTAAATTTGTGGACTGTCTCCACGCCCTCTGTGCCAATGAGCAACGGTACCGAGCTGGTTGCTCCGCACCTCATGTCTTGAGTCTTCCTGGTGTTGATTTTAAGTCCTGTCTCCAAGGCCTCTCGCCGTAGGTCGTCCATTTTGGCTTGCATGTCGGCACGTGTGTGGCTCAATAGGCATAGGTCATCGGCATAGTCTAAGTCTTCCAGCACGTTGGACAGCCCCCACTCTATGCCGCGGCGCTTACTGTTGGTCTTGACCATGATGCCATCGAGAACGACAAGGAAGAGGAGAGGGGAAAGAAGACACCCCTGGCGTACACCCGCATGAACAGGTATGTCCTCCGAGATGAGACCGTCGTGAGTTACTCTACAGGAGTAGTTCCTGTAGATGGCCTTAATCATGTTTGTAATCTTCTCGGGGACTCCAATTTCACGTAGCCGATCCCAGATACAGTTCCATCTCAAAGTGTCGAAGGCTTTTTCGAAATCCACAAAGGTCAGGTACATTTCCCTCTGCCATTCTGATGCCTGTTCGAGGATTATGCGCAAGGTGTTAATCTGGTCCGTACACGATCGATTGGGCCGGAAACCAGCCTGTTCTTTGCGGAGAAAAGGTTCTACGGCCCGCGAAAGTCTGTCCAAGATTATCCTGCAGAGCACCTTAGAAGGAATCGAGGGCAAAGTGATACCTCTCCAATTGCCACATTGACTAAGGTCTCCTTTCTTGGGTACAGTGATCAGAAGGCCATTGCTCCAGTCACCAGGCAACTCTTCGGCTGACCAGATGTTCCTCAGGAGAGGCGTCAGCGCGTTTGCAGCGGAAGGGATGTCGGCTTTCAGCATTTCCGCTGTGATAAGGTCTACTCCTGGGGCTTTTCCATTCTTCAGCGATCGGATGGCCTTTACTACCTCGTCAGCTGTAGGGGGAGACACATCTATGTCCAGGTTTTGTGCAGGCAAGCTGGCAGCACTTGCAAGCGTAACGGGGTCGTTCGGGACTTGGAAGATCTCCTCAAAGTGCTCCCGCCAGCGTTGAAGCTGTCCCTCCGATGTCACAATTAACTGTCACACTACTTAATACTATATAAATTATAAATATTAGATGTCATATACGTAACCAAAGAAAAACGACCAAGATCACCTATGTCCGAGGTGGGGATTGAACCCACGTGCTCAGCTTTCGCGGCTGATGCCACAGGCAGGTGGTATTTATAATCTAATTTTCTTTTAAAATAGACTGAATCCAGAAAACTTCATATGACATTTTTGGGTCTAGGTATATCGAATCGCATAAAAGTATTGTTCCGAATATTTTGTCGCATAAGAATTTTACGTCGAAAAATTCTATTTGTGTATGCATAAAAATAATTCGGCGAAACGATTATTATGCCATTCAAAAATATGCCAAATGTTTCGGCCAAAACATTTTCGGCACAATGAACATTATGCGAAGAGACGGGCACACCCGTCATTTTAACTTAAAATTTGGTCAGAAATCCGCTGTTGAATTTTTTCCCTTTCCTTATGGGCACATTGTATATGTTAAACAAATGCA
>JALPQI010022012.1:0-13125 GCA_025490895.1 Thaumatotibia leucotreta
AAAAAGTACGTAAACTCGAGCTCACCTAGGCTGTCAATTTTGCATGAAAAAGTGAGCCAAATAACATGTAATTATACAAAATAAAAATGATACTCTCTAAATATTTTGGTTTTTATTAGCTACTAAATCTCAACTTTTTAATATGAAAACTCAAAATATCGTCAAATCATAGCATCCCCTAAATGCATTTATATTTTGCTGAAATTTTGTAGAGATGAGTTTAAGATCTAAACGAATAGAAAAAACAAGAGAAAAAAAAAAAAAAAAAATTTTTTATACATTCGTGTTATAAGTAGCATGTTTGGACCATGAAGCTTGCTGAGTGGCCTAAACACAAACTCGACGTGAATGTATATCTATACAGGGCGTCCCACGGCGATGCCAGATGGAGGGAAAGTACCTTAAATATCATAGATAGCGTATTTTGCTAAAAGAAGACTTTATTTTATTTTTAAGACTTAGTAAAATTGCATTCAAATTTTTTGATTTTTTTTTGAAAAAAAAATTGTATGAAAAAAAAAAATTGCCTTGTCAGAGGAAACATACCTTAATTATAATATCATAAATGAGCATCTTACAGAAAGAAGACATTATTTCGATTTAAAAAACAAATTCCAACTTGTTTTCAATTTTTGTTTTGAAAAAAAAAAATTGTATGGAAATAAAATATCTCGATGTCAGAGAAAAAATACCTTAATTATTGTAAATGAACATCTTCCTGGAAGAAAGCATTATTTCGATTTAAAATGTATGTAAATGTATGATGTAGCGGGTCCGATTCCCGGGTTAACCAAGAAATTATTTAAAATGCAATTCAACTTGTTTTTAAATCGAAATAATGTCTTCTTCCAGGAAGATGTTCATTTACAATAATTAAGGTATTTTTTCTCCGACGTCGAGATATTTTTTTTCATACAATTTAAAAAAAAATTTAAATCTTGCTGGAATTTATTTTCTAAATCGAAATAATGTCTTCTTTCAGTAAGATGCTCATTTACAATAATTAAGGTATGTTTCCTCTGACAAGGCGATTTTTTTTCCATACAATTTTTTTTTTTAATCAAAAAATGTGGAGGCAAGTTGGAATTTGTTATTTAAATCGAAATAATGTCTTCTTTCTGTAAGATGCTCATTTACGATAATTAAGGTACCTATGTTTCCTCTGACAAGGCGATTTTTTTTTTCAAAAAAAATCAAAAAAATTTGAATGCAATTTTACTAAGTCTTAAGAATAAAATAAAGTCTTTTTTCAGCAAAATAAGCTATCTATGATATTTAAGGTACTTTCCCTCCATGTGGCATCGCCGCGCCGTGGGACGCCCTGTATAATATATGATCATAATTTTGTGTACGTAATCTTGACACGTTCACGGGCGTAACTACTATAGCATCTGGGAGAACCCCTTTTTATGACTCAAATGATATATCAGTCATTAATCGTCCGCCTTTTTTAAGCAACAGTGTTATAGAACTCGCTCCGCTATAGAAAATATCCAGTCCTTGATTTACTGTCACGTACCAAACCTAGCAATGTACCGAGGAGAAGTTTCATAAGTTGCGAAACTTCTATAGAGAATGTTCTCGGTAATTTAAATTTTACAAGCAATCTAATCATGTCAAAACTGTTGTATATACAATTATACATGCCTTTTAAGGTATATTTTATGCCTTGTTTATCAATTGTGAAATGTGAAATACAATATTCTTCGTAACACTTTTTTTATAAGTTCTCATGGAAACATTCTCAATGTAAACTTACTCTTAAAATTCTCATGAAAATACTTGGAAATTTCGGAGTATATTCCCGCAATTTTGAGAATGTTCTGCAACTTGTACATTGATAATCAAACCTGGAAAGATTACTGTCACAAACGCATGATTTTTGCTTTTGAGTTACCGCCAATCTAAGTTAATTTCATAGGGCCTGGGTTGTTTTTTTAAACTACCAGTACAGAAGACTCGACTGCGATTCTCTTGTTGCTCACGAATCTGCTGATTCGCTGAAGCGTTTTGTAATAACATTAATGAATTCTCCAAGATATCATCATCATCAGACCTCGAATTGGTGAATAGGGTTGACCCGTTTGAATGAAAAAAGTTTTTGAAAATCGGTTCACGATTCTCGAAGATATCGAGTAACAAAAGAAATAGAGAGCCGCCCATTTTTTTTAAATGGAGGTTAAAAAATAGACAGCCACATCGCGTCATTTTATTTCCACAATTTTCTTATTTCATTTCAAGCAGTTGATTATAAAATGCTCGTTTGATTAACCCCCTTCTCTTTTTACGCACACAAATGCTACAGCAGTTGCGGTAGTATAGGGATTTGTATAGATGTGCGGCGAGTGTGCCGGAGAGTGGAAATATACAGGGTGGCCCATTCAAATCGGTCAGTATGGGAAAGTCTGAAACTATAAGACATACGAAGATTGTTCTTAGGAACCATATCATTGATTTTGATAATAAGGAAAACTGCGTTGATAAATATGAAAAAAAAAATCATAAGATTTACGTAATAAACACCTAGTAAAATCAATTTAAGTACGTGAAAACAATGTATTCCATTCATTTTAGACATCATGTTTCTTAGAGACATTTCCTGCTTAAGACCTACACAAACGATATCTGAATAGAAATATTGTATGTTCATTTTTTCAAAACAACCAGGTTCGATTCCCCAGCTGAGTACATTTTTTTAAGGTTTTTTTTTATCAAAATCGGTGAAATGGTTCCTAAGAACAAATCTTCGTATGTCTTATAGTTTCAGACTTTCCCATACTAACCGATTTGAATGGGCCACCTGTATAAGGTTGATAAGGTTGATGTTTAAATCATAGTAAAAACTGTTATTACCTAACTTATATTTCAATACATTTTTAATAAGTAGTTGTATAGAATTACAGTAAGTGTTTATTTTTTACTCTGAAAATAATGGGTAATGATTTTAAATATATGCAAAAGGTAGATAATTTTTTTTTTTTTTTATGCTATAGGTGGCAAACGAACAGACGAATCGCCTGATGGAAAGCGATTAACGTCGCCCATGGACACCCGCAACACCAGAGGCGTCGCAAATGAAGATTAAATTATATCCATCAATATTTCTGGCGTTATGTTTCGCTTACGGTTTTAGGTTCATAATATGGTCGATAATTGGCTGCAGGCGTTTTATATTGTTTGTCTATATCAAATCAGGATCAAAATGTGTTTATTATGTCTGTAATATTTGTTATGACTAAATGATGAAATAAACAACCCGAAAAATTTGTCCGGTTGTTCAAGGAGGTGACTTTAATCTTTTGAGGAAGTTTCAAGTGTCGAAAGTCTAAACTTGGTCTAAACTATCAGTAGGCTTAGCACATGATTGGTGCGACAATATGTCGCCGCGAGATAGATCTCCCGTCCTTTACTAGCTATATTTTAACCCATTTTAGACTAGCGGTACCACACGGGACCACTTTTTTGTGAGTTTAAAATTTGCAACTTTTTCTAACTTATGACGCTTTAAACGATATTTCATTGATTAGATATTATTAATAAGGAAACGGTGCTCTTTATAACGTTCCAGAATCATACCCTATTGATCGAAGTTGGGTGTGATAGAAGGTTAAACTTAGTGCATTGCAAATTTTCGAAGAAAGTCGGACAGGCGGTCGAAGCTTTTTCTAATATTTTATTTACTGATGAACACATTTTCAATATTATTGAAAAACCATGTAGTGTAATGACAATGCTTTTAAATAAATTATTCAGAAGAATCCTGGTACGTATAAATATTATAAATATTGTTTGTTAAAATTACTGGTACCAAATGGGATCGCTAGCCGTTCCCTGTGCGTTATTATTTTATTGTTTAAAATATTTTTAGTTCATTTATGTGTACATTAAGTATGCTAATTTAATATTAATGAAATATTTCAACTGTATCTTTATCATATAAACGTATTTTGTCGTATTGATAGAATTTTTCATGCAGTTCATGTACTTTAAATTATAAGGCCAAAGTGGTCATTTTGAAACACTATCAAAAACTTGAGCCTTAAATTGTGCTTTTAGATCCCCCCACAGCTTCCCATGAAAATTTTGACAAAAATATGCTTAATTATTTATAAATAATCCGAATTGCAGACAATGAGACTCAGGTATTTATATTATAAAATTCAGTGGTCACGTTGACAGACCATGAAACCATAACTGAAACGATTATTTTTTAAATAGGGTATCCCAATTGATATTACTTACTTTTTAATGCAAAATATAGATTAAAATTTATTAAATAAATGAGAATAAACATTTAAGAAGTACATAATGATTCCATTGGTAATTTCCAATGTTTACTTTGTGTTTACCTATAATATATTGTGTAAGAGCCTAGCGGTCCCATATGGTACCAGCATTTTTTTCAAAAACCGAAGGTCACAGAATTTTTTAAGTATCGAAATATCGTTAAAGATACGACTATAATCAACATATTAAAAAAATACAAAAATCGGAGACCTCAAAAAAACTCAGTCTATAATGGGTTAACAAAAGAGGGACGGATAGTCTATCTCGCGGCGTCGCGACAATCATGTGCTAAGCACACAGGTGGCGAACTGGACTGCTGTTGCAGTACAATGATATCGGAATCACTAACGAGAGTGTTAGTAGCCCGACGCCGTTAGGCGGAGGGCTTTTATGTCTCGAGTCAGTATTCCGCTTACCGACCGTGATGCATACAATGTTTTTCATCAGACTTGCGGACAAAAAAATAAGTTTTAAGAGATAACATTATTAAATGACGTATTGACATTTCTATTTCTCCCTAGCAAATTTCACTTTTCTATTACTCCCACTGCGCGCGCAAGCAATGGCGCGCTTAGGAAGCAAGTGTGATGAAATAGTTATTTGTTGTACAAGGGAGGAAAGTATTTCTTTAATCATCGTGCCAATATTGAGACCCGAATTAGCGAGAGATTCCATAGTTGAACCACGAGCGAAGCGAGTGGTTTAAAAATGGAATCTCCAGCGTTGCGAGGGTTTCAAGGCGCGATAATTAAACAAACTTTGCTCCCATGTGTAACACAACATTTTTCCCCACACTAAACCGAGGAAGCAGCTACGAACGTGTAATGAAACAATCAATGCAACAAATCAGTCTTTATTAAATTACTTAGAGTAGTTCTAGTACTACCTATAATAACAAAATATTTTTTTTAGTATTTAACTACAGCATCATACTATAATATCAATATAATAGTTATGAGATCAATTAATGTTATAACTTGTATAAATTGCAATATTTTTCTTATATTTTAGACTTTTAGTGTAGCGTAAGCTTAAATTGCCTACTTTTTGGTAAGATATTACGTAGGAAACTTTAAAAGACGTACAAGACGTCAGTGTTAGCGGGTTGCGTTCTGAATGTAATAGTATACTATCTGGTTTTTGTCCAATATGATAAGATTTTGCGATAGGTTTTCATGAAATACTAAAAATCTAATTCATTATCTTGAATAAACGAAATAATCTGGTGTATGATAAAATTTTCATGGTGTCCCTCAAAAAATAATCAGCGAATCATAGCCATACCAGCGCTTGACGTTCCATGGTTTTGAACGTTTCACGGTTCATCTGTCAATTTACTTCCCTCACAAGTGATTAAAATGCAACTTTCCTCTCTGAAATTAGTGAGGGAAATAGGTGTTTCCGAGCTAGTGTGGGGAAAAGAATATTACTGCCACGTATAACAGAAACCTAACTAGTTAATATATTACAGTTATTCTATAGCAGTCGTATGCTCTGTAGCAGTATGCGTCCTTAAGTAAAATAATGAATATTAGTCCGTTAAGTTTTCGTTTTCGTAAAAATTCCTTTCATCTAATATTTGTCCTAAGAAGAAAAGTTGTCTATTTCTTATCCTAAAAAAGAAACAATCTACAGTCATCCTGTTATTTTTATTTCAGATTCAACTTACTTCGTGACAAAGACACATGTCAAAAATACAAAGAACAATACACAAGAAATATAATAAAATTTATTTTTTTACATTTAGTTTGTAGTTAATATTATTCCTAAGTAGTTATTGTTTTTTAATACCTATACTTTTTTTACATAAATTATGTAACTTTCTTAGAGACAAAACATAACTTAAACTAATAAAATTGAAATAAGAATTAAAAATAAATATGAAAAACAACAAAAATAAAAAAGCTACATACATCAGTCATCATTATAAACCCCTTATTCATAAACGAAAGGCACAAACAATAAATAGGGGCTTGCTAAGTTAGGAGACGTTTATGACTAAGTGGGTAATTATATGCATCGCTTATATACACATATTTACCTACATACATCATACACATATACATAAATATAATACCTATATGTACGCATTGTACACAAATATATATATACATCGTCACACTAAAATTATACTAAATAGACATGCAGAGTAGAATAAATGGATAGGAGCGCCAACTTCTATCCAAATAACCAACCGAAGATGTCGTCCCAATTCAAGCCTGGCCACCCTAGAACATAAAAAATACAGAATAATACCAAATAGCACTTGTACAACTTATACGTAGCATAAATAGTCAAAGTATTCTTTATTAAACTAGGCCCAGAAACGAGCGCTTTTGAATCGTTAAACTAAATAGCAAATGAGAAAAAAAAAACTATTTCCGGTTCTAACCTTACACCACTGACCCGAGAAGAATCCGGCAAGAAACTCAGCGGGACTTATTTTTTTAAATAGTAAATTCATCTTACAGCTAACATGCATCAATTATACTATAATTTGCTTTGGTGTTTAAATAAAGGTAAACAATCTTGCAGTATCTTTTTATAGAAAAATGGATAAAAATCCAAACAAGGTACTTAATGAATCAAAAACAATGTAAATCACTGTATTTCCTTGTTATCTTATGTATATTTGCTAAAACTTATTTTCTACTCGTAGTTTTCAATAAAAAGATACTGCAAGATTGTTGACCTTTTTTAAACACCAAACCAAACAGTAGATACCTATAATTATTGGCTTTCTCGCGCCTACACGTCTCTTTTTGCCCGCCACAAGAAGACAGATTTAATAGTTAGTTACGCACTACATAATTATGCTAGCAACCCAAGATTTCAGTTTTAGTGTAGTGATTTGATCCTAATTCACAACGGAACCCTAAAAATATTCTCATTTTTAGAGCTATAAGGTAGGTACACCCGGGTAAGACCGAACTATTTTTCGGTGAGTTGAAAGGATGATACAAAAAAAATCATAAATTTACTCACTAACTTTTACCTGCAGATGTGTGATGTACGTGATAAAAAAGAAGTCAAGCTTTCTCTTCTCGGATCTCCAAAAATTCTCGAAAAATTATTTTTTTTAAACGTTCGTAGCTGACGACTGATGCAGCTGAGTGGTTGCTGCATATTAGCGAGAGGGGCGGGGTGAAATGGCGACATGCATAATATAGCCAGTGAGGAAAAAATACAACTATTTTAGTAGTTATTGCGGTCATCCGATCTTACATTAGATCCGATCTTAGCCGGGTGTAGCTTATACCTCTGACGACTCCTCTCTGGACAGCTAATTAAGGCAAGCCAGAGCCGAGAGTCCTACGGGTCCCCTTAGGATTTCACTCCGACCGATGAATAGGGTGTTTCACTTTTGTATGGTCAAAAAAAAATTGTGATATTTTCCCTGACTTTGCTCGCGCCCCAAGTTTCTCTGATATAAAAATGATATATATAAAATTTTATTGAGATTGGATAACGTTTAAAGGTTGCACACTTTTGAAAGTAAGGCCAAAGCCCCATACATTATGAAAAAAAATACTGTGTTATAAATTAATCAAATATAATGAACCAACATTAAAAAATAATGGAAAAGTCGAATTTTATGTCAAATATTAAAAATGAGAACTTATTCTTTGGAAGTAGGTATAAATTCCATAAAATATTTATAGAGCACTTTTATGAAAACCTAATTCCCACCCCTAATTAACTATAAAAGATTAGTGTACTATATGTAAACATCCAATTATGGCCTAAAATTAAGTAAAAAACCGGGATCTAGGTTACTTTATAAAGAATACCTTATTAAGGTTATAGTAAATTCACACCCGTGCTTAAAAAGTAAAATCATTTTTTTAATATTTGACGATAGAATCTACTTTCCCAAGTAATTTTAGTGTTGATTCATTATTTTTTATGAATTTATAACAAAGTATTTTTTTTCGTAATGTATGGGCTTTGGCTCCACTTTCAAAAGTGTGCAACCACTAAACGTTATCCAATCTCAATAAAATTTTAAATATATCATTTTTATATCAGAGAAACTTAGGGCGTGAGCAAAGTCAGAGAAAATATAACAATTTTGAAAAATGAACCACCCTACCGATGAAGACACGCCAGAGGCGGGGACCCTGACCGACTCTCGGGAGCACTCGGGTCCGTGGGGTCGTTACTTCCCAACTGCTCACAATTCTTATTATTATAATTCATAGGAAAGTGAAGTTGTAATATTTTTATGATGACATGACTACAAAATATATATTTTTAGAAAATCATCAGTCATCCATCACACTTACTCCCGCGATACGTGCAAGCAATGGCACGCTTAGAAAGCAAGTGTGATGAAAAATTTAATGCTACTGTTAGTTAGGCCTGCTGGTATATTGGTTCCATAAGAAAAATTGATCACCTTTTTAATTTGTTAATATTTAAATCACGATCTCAATGTTACACAGTAATTGTCTTTTTTATTGATAATGACCAATGTTGTTTAACTTACATGGACGTCTCCACGGCGTCTTCTTTTCGAATTTTTTCAATTTACGCGTTGGCTTTGTTGTTGTTGTTGTCGTTGTTGTGTAGTATTCATATCTGTCTATTACTTGTTTATCTGTAACAAAACAAATTAAATAAGCCGTACGACGATAAAATTAATATACAGGATGTTTGGTTGGCGGTGTCGGAGCTTTTAAGGGCTTAAACTACAATCTATTTTATCGATAAATTACCATACAATTTATTTTTTGTGCCAACGATAATTATTTGGCGGCCATTTTAAAATTTCAAACAGACGAATACGGGCGCACGTGATATTTCTGGAATTAAACGTTTGCTATCCGCCCTATCCCTGCAAAAAAAATCTCGTCAGAGAGCTCATTAGATAAGCAAACTAATCATTTGACTCAACTATTTGAACAACAAGGCACTAGATCGTTAAGATAGGTTTTTGGTTTTGTTATTTATTAGTACAGTATGTTAGCTAAAAAATAACACCATAATAACAGTTATACCTAAGTACTTTAGGAATTACAAGTGCTCAAACATACACCAAAACAGCTGCATTTAGCGTTCCCGCTGAAAAATCCATAAACAAATGAATGTCAGCAGCGTACTGACTAGTGAAGTGGCCGCCTTCCATCCATCCAGTGCATGTTTGAGCACTTCTAATTCCTAAAGTACTTAAGGTATAACTGTAATTATGGTGTTGTATTTTAGCTTACATCCTGTACTAACAAATAACAACACAAAAAAAGTATCTTACTAATCTACTTTTCATGCAAAATTAAATTAATTGAAAAATTAAGGTGATTTTCTTACTATTTTTAATTTAACCAATTTTTTTTTGCCTTGTTGTTAAAATATTTGAGTCAAATGTTTAGCTTAATTAGTTTTCTTATCTAATGAGCTCTCTAACGATTTTTTTTTGCAAGGATAGGACCAATAACAAACGTATAATTCCAGAAATATCACGTGCGCCCGTATTCGTCTGTTTGAATTTTTAAAATGGCCGCCATTTAATTATCGATGGCACAAAAAAAAATTGTATGGTAATTTATCGATGAAATTGATTGTAGTTTAAGCCCTTAAAAGCTCCGACACCGCTAACCAAACACCCTGTATAATAGAAATGAAGTAAAATACCTTCTGGGGCCTATTTCCTAGAAGCTTTTTACTTGTTTTTTGTCTTTTCAATTTCAAGATGATTGTCAAGTTAAAATAAAAGTAAATTTTCTGCTTTGATGATGACACGTTGTTGATGATTACATTATATTCTTTTTTATCGACATATAATATATAAATATGTTTCTTAAAAAAAAACATAGATTTCCTGATATTTTAACGCTACTACTTACCGTCAGCCACCTGAGAATAGCGTGGCGTAATATGCTCCGGTATTACAAACGGCGTAGTAGAATAGACGTCGTAGTCTGGGATCCACATCTGCTCGTCCAATGGCTCGAATCCATATTGCGTCATATACGTAGGGCCACGGTATTCCGTATGTGCCAAACTAAACAAAGTACATGGGTAAACTTGAAATGCATCTAAGATAAGACTAAAAATCACACATTACTATATATAAAACAAGTACAGAAAAGTTTACAATACATATAATTGATACGCTATGAAGTCCACATTTTTTTTGTTATTTAGTACCAAATTCAAAGAAATCTAGTATGTTTTTATGTGTAACAATGAAATGTGCAAGGGGCGGCAATGAGCCAGTGATTAAGGCATTTGACTTTCAATCTGGAGGTCCTGAGTTTAAATCCTGTCTCGTACCAATGTGTTTTTTCGAAACTTATGTACAGAATATGTGGTGATATTTACCATTAGCTTTCGGTAAAGGAAAACATTGTAAGGAAACTTCCACATATGTATCTACGAAAAATTCAAAGGTATATGTGCAGTTCCCAACCTGCTTTGGGTCAGCGTAGGGACAACAGCCCAATCTCTTTCATATGTGAGACGAGTCCTGTGCCCAGCAGTGGGATATACAGGCATAATAGTACATTACTATAGATACCGGGTCGAGGTATGTATAGTGCTTTACTCAAACATGCAATGAAATGAACAACAAAAACATCAATTTTATTGCATAGTGGCAGAATGTCATGATGCTTGTGCCACAAATTTATGTGGAATGGAATTAAAAAAAGCACTTTGCCGGCCTAGGCTTCCAAAATAATATTAAATTGCATGTTTGAGAAAATGATATTATTATTTGTATCTCCTTTGGAATCACAGGCCTTTGAATCCCAGTCTTTTGGTAGGGTGATCCTATACATAGAGCACCTTTGGAGAAATTAGCTGTGTTTCACAACTTACAACTGTAACTGTATACAAGTATACCTGCCATGGGTTCAGATATCCATAAACCAGACCCAGCAGCTGTCAAGAGGCTTTTTAAAATTAAATGAGAACTAATGATGGGCTACGGTAATGAAGGTTGGATAGGTAATTTAAAGACAGGGCTATCACATTTGTTATCGAGGCAGGCGGTGATTTGCCGCCGACTATACGGGCCGTGTATAGGCCGTCGCAAGAGACAGCTGGGGGCAACACCGGTGTTGGTGGCTCAAGAGTGTAGAGAGGTGTACACCGCTTTCTTCGCAGTGGTTTGTGACAGCCACTGCACCAACACGACTTATGCAAATTTACACTTCCACGCCTGGAGCCTGTAGCTCTGAAAATTCTTCTCTGGACGGCTAATTAAAGCAAGCCAGAGCTGAGAGTTCCAGTGGTCCCTTGGGCGTTCTACTCCGATCGACGAAGACATGCCGGAGACCCTGACTGACTCGGGAACACGCGGGTTCATAGGATCGTTACTGCCCCACAGTTTGCTGTGCGGTTACATTTTCATTTGTATATTTTTGTTTCAGGGGTCTATAAAGCCAGGTCTTTTGATAGGCTCTCACGTGGATATATGGATCCATCCCACACGTAGCATGGCTTTTGAGAAATTTACTGTATTGTACTACTGCTGTAACTCATTTATGGACACAGCAATAGATAACCGTGGGACTTGTCTAGGCAGGCGTATAGAGGCTTTTGAAAATTAAATGGAAAAGAGTGATGCGATATGTGGAAAAAACGCCAGGGCACATTTTTTTGGATGCAGTGCAATAACAATGTGATCAGATTATGTTATCGAAGCAGGCGGTGACTCGTCGCCAATTAAATGGGCCCCTGCAAATGCCGTCACAAGACATAGGCAGATGCAACATTAGTGTAGGCGGCTCAGGATTGTGAAGAGGTGTACACCGCTTTTTTAGCAATAGCTTGCGACAGTCACTGCGCCTCGGACCGTGCGCTCTCCTTTCTCCTCTCCTTTTTTATATGTATTTGGTATTATTGTTCAATGGATTTTAAACCACATTTTTATTTGTATGAAAATCGTTCCAACTAAACATTAGAGCAACATAAATATACCTGAAGTCTTCGTAGTATGTGCCTTCCTCCAACTTCCACAATTGGGTGTCGAGTAAACTCATGTTGATATGGAGGCCGTATACCTGGATGCTCAGAATGCACTTTTCCGTGAATATCACATTCAAAGATATGTCGAACCGAGTACCTGTTATTACAAGGAGCATAATGTTTGATTAGATTAGCGTGGCGAAGGTATTTAATTCTTAGTTTTAAATAACGGGTTATAATTTATGTTCAGCAGTGGACGTCTTTCGGCTAATATGATGATGATGATGATATTATATTCGTTTATTATGATATACAGGATGATTTTTTATTCACCGGGCAAACTTTAGGGGGTTTCGTTCTGAGGTCATATTGATAAACTTTTACTATGGGACCGACATCCGATTCGAGAAAAGTAAATCTGATGTTTTGTAAGGACTGTTCATTTTACTAAGCGGACACACTTAAACGTCTATTATACATCGGTTTTAAAATCGATCGATGAACAGTTTACAGCCATGAAATTAGCAAAGCCATCTTTTTCAATTGATATATGTTTGCTTTTCAAGTATCCATTACTATATCTGATAAGACATATTCAATTTGATAATCGTAAATTGATTCTGCACAATGGTGTACAGAAAAATATTCACTGTGAAAGATTGCAAATATCTAGGACATTTTAAGTCGACGTTATACTAAATCATTAAACAATTTAGAGAGTGTCATATGCTTGAAGATTCACCGAAGTCTAAACACAGAAATCTCAGTTGCATACCTTAAAAGTGGCTATTGAACTTTACGTCGTTTCACTAAAAAAGTATGGAATTTTTGCATTTTGGTGGCCCACAAAAGGTACCTAAAATATGATAGTAATGACATTACCGCAGTCCTAATACTGTCATCCTGTCGTAGAAGAGTATGTGTCTG